>JAVJIF010016135.1:0-103856 GCA_038442645.1 Agave tequilana
CCATTTCAAAAGCTACTCTCCGCTCCAAGGACACTTCTATCTAGATAGCTCCGATGCTCTCCAGCCATTCCGAAACTCCCCCACCCACTCCGGAGACTTCAACTCTGTACAGACAGTTATAGCAACAGATCATCCATGATCTCCGCCTTCAGTTATACTGCGCGGTAACGATCATCCTTGATCTCCGCTGACAGTTTTACAGCCTAACCATCCTCCACGTTCATAACGTGAAACACCCTCTAGTCTCGGGCAGTTATGGATAGAGGCGAATTTATCTGCATGCAATCCCAACAATCAAACATCAATCATTACGGTCGTTATCGTTACAACATATCTACACTTGCAAATCATGTGGTTGCGCGGATCACACCCATACCATCCCCTATGCACACATATCTGATCAAGTATAAATAAACATTCTCCTCCAATGAGAAGGAGGATTTTTACTTTTTCTGGATCCTTTTGCTTCTAGCTAAGCCAACACTAAGACTCTAACATTCAATTCATGTAATTCCTGTAACCCGCGAATTATAGTGGATTCTTCCTCTCCACTCCGTGGTGGTTTTTTTTAGGTTTAGGTTTCCATGTAAAAATCTTATATCTCTTTTTTCTATGTTGTGCATTCTTTTTACTTACACACTCACCACTTCCTTGCTCTCGCTTGTGGTGTAGATTGACTGTCAGATCGCACGCTACGGAAAATCTCACGGAAAATCTCACCACATGTTCATTTAAGTTTTATTGTCATGAAAAAATTCTTGCCACGTTTGAATCCAAGGTTTTAAAATTTTTATAATTGTGTCACCACTTCAAGCGACCTATCAATATGTTTTCCCAACATGTTATGAGGTATTTGTGTAATAATTTTGAGTTACCTACATACGCGTATGCATAAACCGTATAGATATTGTAGCGAAAGGGTACCTCTTTGATGCGAAGAGATTCTCCTTCAAGAGCATTTTTATTCTTAATAGTGGAAGGAAATACAACGAACTTTGTGAGAATCCTTTGACATAATTCACAATCCAAGAAGGATAGACAACTGTTGTTAGAGGCTTATAGAAAAGGAGGAGTTGCAAATAGTTACATGTAGAAGAGGGAGGACTTGGCCTCCTATATAAAGGAAGCCAACCTTAATCCTAACCCTGTAGGAATATCCTAATCTCTCAATAGATCTCATCCATTGATTGATCCGGTGGCTGATATGAGCGCTCTCTAATACCAGTTCAGATTAGGAATAGACAAACCTCTGGCTAGGCCTAGACTCTGATTGGGTTTGGGCTTGGGCTCGACTTTCTCATAGGCCGGCCCAGTCAAGTCTAATAGTTTGGTAACTATTATTTTCTTCTTGAAGAGAATGTTTGTAAATATTGATATTGTCGTATTTTTTTAATCAAAAGTGAGAACCCATCTTATTTCGTTAAAGAATAAGTAATAAAATCTACATTTGAAATTTAGTAAAAATAGTATAATGTTGCAAGAAAGTCAGAGACAGAGGATAAAGCGCAAAGTGAAGCTCAAATAGTTCATCAGATTTCAGGTAAAGGGGGTTGAGTTATCAAATTGCCCTAAAAGACCTGATGGGTTAGATGAGGACTCCTCAGATTCAGATGGAGACGAGCAAGAGGCTACTCAGGAGCAATTAGACCGTTGAGGTGGTCAGTCAGAGTTTCGGTGCCACCAATAAGATATAGTTGGAAAGATAATCATGTCTCTCATTCGCTATTAGTAACAGAAGCAGGAGATCCTGACAGTTACAGGAAGGCAATAGAGACAGATGACCCCGATAAGAGAATTACACAGCCATGGAACATTAGAAGGAATCTTTGGACAGAAATTAACATAGAAATTGATTGATCTTTCAAAAGACTCCAAGACAATAGGTTACAGATGGGTCTTTCGCAAGAAGGATATTGAGCAGAACAAGGCAAGGTTGGTTGCCAAGAGATATAGTCAGAAAGAGAGTATTGACTATAATGAGATCTTCTCTCCCAAGGATAAAACTCCGCTAAAAGGGAATTCGATATGCAGGATTTGGGAGAAATCAAGAAGATCTTAGGTATGAAGATCACTCAAGACAGAGTTTTAGGCAGAGTTTGGCTATTCCAGCAGAACTATGTTCTCAAGGTGTTGAAAAGATTTAATATGAAAGAAGCAAGATCGGTCACCGCTTCTTTAGCAGGTCACTTCAAGTTATCCTCCAAACAGTGTCCACAATCACCGAAAAAGGAGGATATGTCTCGAGTACCTTATACAGTCCAGTGCGGTGAGACTGTACTATGTCTGACTTAGCCTATGCAGTTCGTACAATAATTCGGTTCATGTCAAATCTAAACAAGCAATATTAGGAAGCAGTGAGATGGGTGCTACGATATCTATGAGGGACTACAAGACTAGTTTGGTGTTTCAGAGATTGAAAACTGGAAAGCTTAGGATATTACAAGGCTATATTGATGCAGATTTATGCATGAGATCTTGAACGACAGATTATGCATTCACATTAGCTGAGTGCCACCGTTAGTTGAAAGGTATAGTTGCAAGACACCGTGACACTTTCAACGACAGAGGCGAAGTACATGGCTGCAGTTGAGGCATCTAAAGAAGCTTTGCAGTTAAGAGGATTCGTCGAGATATTTGGCATCATACAAGATTCAGTTCGGGTTCACTGCGGCAGTCAGAGTGCTATTCATCTGCTAAGTGTCATAAGTATTATAAGCGGACAAAGCACACAGATGTGAGGTATCATAAGATATTTCATTAGGTCATAGATGACAAGGTGATTGACTTTGTGAAAATCAGTGAAAAAAGAATCCATCGGACATGATGAAATAGATATCAATGGAGAAGTTTATAACATCTCTAAACTTCATCCAGATTCTCCAAATGTAAGGTGGTTAACGAGCTCTTGGGAGGGAGCCACCTGAAGTCACAAAAGAGGGGAGAAAGCACGGTGACTGAAATGGAGGCCAATTTCTACAAGGAGACTCAATGAAAATGAGTCAAGGTGGCGATTGTTGTTAGAGTTTTGGGTGCCTCATATTCATTGGAGAAAAAATTAGGTTAAGATTGAGGAGTTACAAACTTCAGAAATCAAGAATAGATATGCATAGGCATGCACAAGGAGTTGTGCCATAGGATTAGTCGATTTATACTAAGTACAGTTGACTTATATACAGATTAGTCGACTTATGCCCTGTAATATAGTCGATTAATTTGCAACAGAGAGTAATGGATCCCAGTTAGCTGACTTATGCACTTTATTAGTCGACTAATGAGCAGGTTAGTCAACTTACTGGTCAGAGTAGTCGACTAATCAGCGATTCTGGCAGTTTTCTTTTCGGGTTCTGATTTCAGTTTGATTGAATTCGAGATTTCTTTTCCTCTGAAGTGATGATGTTCTTCGTATTGACGGAGTTTATATTAGGCTAAGATGATCCTAGGAGTCTATAAAACCCCTTGGGGTGGTCTTTGAAGGCAAATCAAGAAAAGGTTAAGTTTTCACCATTGAGAGCTGTGAGAGAGAAATTTCTTGTAACTCTTGTTATTTTCTTCTCCATTTTTCAATAAAATTTCTCCCCTCTTTTCCGTGAATGTAGGCACTCTTGCTGAACTACGTTAAATCTGGTGTTCTTGGTGTTCTTGTGTTTGTGGTGAATAGCCTTATTGCTTGCTACTGGAAAATCACTTCCATGCTTCCGCTGGCGAGCCATCTCGGTGTCCTCTCTTGTTGTGTCGGGCGTTTCACAACACCTCAAGCCCGGCTAGGCGTCGTCATCCTTATTTTCGGCACTGACTCGAGCTTTCTTTGCTGATCACAGCCCATTGCAAGAATTTTGTATCGTTGGCAAGAACTTGACTTGTATATTTTGTTCAATATCTTTTTTCATTTATTTTTCATTTCCCCCTCTTTTAAGTAAAACCTTGTTGATTTGTATCCTCCACAGGTTTCTTTTTCTTGTTTTTAAGAAATCTTTAAGCAAAATTGATTGATATGTAGCAATAAGACAAATTTAGATAACTTTTATGCAAAACAAATGATTCCTTTGTTGTTTATTTTATGAGGAGAAATATCATTCCTAACCCCCATAATGTTCTATATTTCATCTAGTGTTCATAAATGGCCTGGTCATCAAAGACCTAAAGCTAGTCACACCAGAAGACTTCTTCTTCAACCTCAAAACCCGGGGCAACACCTCAAACCCAGTCGGGTCCTTCGCAAACCTGACCACTGTAGCTGCATTTCTGGCCGTCAACACCATTGGCATGTCAATTGCCCACATCGACTTTGACCCCCATGACCTCAACCCTCCTCACATGCACCCTCGGTCCTCTGAGATCATCACAGTGGCCAAAGGCACACTGCTGGCCGGATTCATTATAACTAACCTAAGTTCCCCCCTGTTCCTCAAGACTCAAGAGAGGCAATGTCTTCATCTTCCCTCTTTGTCTAATTCACTTACCAGCTCAATATTTGTGGCAAAGCACCCGCCATCGCCATTGTTGTTCTCACCAGCCAGAACCCCGATGTGATCACCATCGCCGACACAATATTCGGATCGAATCCGCGGATAACGGTGAAGATCCTGGAAAAAGCATTCCAAGTGGACAAGAAGGTGATTGAAAAGCTCATTGCCCAATTCAATTAGAGGAATGGAGAGAAGGTCTGATTGAAAAAAGTGCATAAGCACAAAGTATTGGGTGTTTTTGCCATAAATTCCACTGGAGACATTTTGCGCAAGTACCCTGGTTAAAACTATAATTTCAGTATGCAATTGAGGTAATAATGTGCAATTCAAGAGACACACCTCTTTTATTGCTTGTGCATATCAAAGAGGGCCTGTTTGTTTCGCCGCAAAATGTCGCAAGTCATAAGTCGTAAAATGAGAATGAAAAAAGTGAACTGTAACAGAGAAAATATATTGTGTTTTACAGTGTTTGGTTGGTAAAGTGAAAGTGTAAATGAAAAAGTATATTGTGTTTTATGGTGTTTGGTTGGTAAAGTAAAAGTGTGAATGAGAAAGTATATTGTGTTTTACGGTGTTTGGTTGGTAATTAAAAGTGTAAGTGGAAAAATTGGCCACAAAATTAACTGTAGCAGTGATTTAAATATTATAAATTCTATTAAATTAAATATACTATTGCAAATTAAATTGTATTAATAAATTTGAGATAAAATATTATTAATTTTAATATTTTAATTATAACAATAATATTAATAAAATATTAGTAAAATTAGTAAAATTTTACTAAAATATTAATTACATAAATAATTATAAAATTTAAGAAAATCTAAAGAACATTAATAAAATTTTAAGGATACTAATAAAACATAAATATTAAAAAATCTTAAGAAAAATAATAAAATATAGTTATAATATTATAATATTTTAAAATACTTAAGTTTATTATAATATTAAATTTTATTATAATAATATTGTAATATTATAAAATATAAAATTAACAAAGTAGAATATAATTATAAATTTAATAATAAAATATTATCATGATATTATTATAATGAATTATTTCAATATCAACATAATAAAATATTAATATAATTTTAAAGTATATTATAATATTAATAAAGTAATTATTTATATTAAGAAATAAATAAATTAAATATATAATAATTTTATATTAAAGCATATTATTGTTATATTAATAAAACATTTAATCTAAATAAAACATTAAGAAAATGGGTGTAAATATTAAAAAATTAATAAAGTATTAAATAACAATATTAAATTAAAATAATAAAATATTAAATATTAAAACAATATTAAAAATAATAAAAAACTAAAAAAATACAAATATAAAATAATTAGGTAAGAAATTAAACACTATTAAAAATATTAAATATTTAGTAATATTAAATTATATTAAATTATATATGATTATCAAGTAACTGCTTTGGGACTGTGAGTGTATTATAAGTGGAATTTACATGACAACAAAATTAACTATAGCAGTTGCAAGTGAGAAAATTTGAGTGTAAAAGTGAGATTTATATGACCACAAATTTAACTGTAGCAACTGCAAGTGAGAAATGAGAGTTGTATTTTGCAAGATGTTTTACAACGAAACAAACAGCGAAAAATGGAAAAGAGGTTTTACGACTTGCGATTTTGCGGCCTTTTGCGGGGAAACAAACATGACCAGAGTATATCATATTTTGAACTCAAAACAAACAAACAAACAAATAACCAAAACAATCAATTAATTCAAGGAAGGGGACAACAAACGGGGAAAATTCATGAATTTATCCATCTAGAACTTAGATTGAATCCAGCTAATTATCTTCTTATCAATCTGAAAGGCCTTGGCAAGAACATCACCACGGATACTAGGTTTGGATCCAAATACGGCATTAGCCATTGTGTTTACACCAGGATTCTGGATGCTAAGCCCAACAATGTGTTGCGCGCGCGATGCAACAACCAGCGAGGAACCCAATAGATGCAATAGAGAAGTACCACACGATAACAAGAACAAGAAACAAGACAGAAAGCAAACACAATATTTAACGAGGTTCAACAATTTGCCCACGTCCTCGGGGCAAGGGAGAGAGAGCTTCATTGATTCAACAACCAATACAAATTTGTACCTTGCATACAATTCAAGAGGGCTCTACCCCTTTATTTATAGCCAAAGAGTTTCAGGAATTTAGAAAACTCCAATTGGATTTGTCTCTAAACAAAGTCTGAATCCAGAAAGGAGAGGCAGATCCGCGCTGAGATACGCCTATCAGTCGACCTAGCGGTCGACCAGCCCAAGCACTTAGTCGACCGGGTGGTCGACCGTGTTCAACCGAGAGTCTCATCATGTCAGTCGATCAACCGCTCGGTCGATCGTTCTCCTACTACGGTCGACCGACCGGTCGATTGAGCTATCCTGTGCACTATCCTGTGCACATTTGTGCACACCATTCAACCGCGCAGTCGACCAGCCCCTGCTTTGTGCACACTGGTCGACCGGCTCTGCTGCTGGTCTGATATCAACTCATCTCTGTTCACGCGCCATTTTCGCTCCTTTTGGCTTCTGATCTCTTCCATACAATTCTTCTCTCTCCCTATAATTCTCCACCTCGGTGAAGATTTCTCAAATCTGAGTCAATCTCATCATAGTACCTGTGACTCGAAAGTGGCTACATTAATGTGGCTGCATACGTACCCTGCCTAAGAGATCAAGCTATCCGTAGTTCATCCAAACAAGCTCCAACGAGCTCAAGCAACTGGAAGGATATAGAGCAACTCTTTACAATGTGTAAACTTTACTCCTGATACCACCTTAGTAAGCATATTTGCATGATTCTCCTTTGTGTGAATTTTTAGTAGCTTAATATCACTTTCATCAAGAAACTCCCGAACAAAGTGGAACCTGACGCTATGTACTTCGTCCTTGCATGACACACCTAGTTCTTCGCCAAATAGATAGCACTCATGCTATCACAATTGATCTTCAACAAATCCTGTTCAATTCCCAAGTCATCCAGCAACTCTTGAAGCCATATTGTCTCCTTCACAGTCTCTGTCATGGCCATGTACTCAGCCTCTGTAGTGGACAGTGCAACGGTAGATTGTAGAATAGAGCGCCAACTCACCGGTACTTGAGACAGTATAAACACATACCCCATTGTAGACTAGCATTTGTCAAGATCTCTTGCATAATCGAAGTTAACATATCCAATACACTCCTACTTACCTGTGGAATCCTTCTCGAATACCAATCCAACATTTATGGTACCTTTAATGTATGTAAAACCCACTTTACTGCCTCCCAATGACCCTTTCCAAGATCATGCGTGTATATGCTAATCATTGAGATAGTTTGTGACAAGTCTGGCCCTGTACACACCATTGCATACATCAAACCATCAACTGTGCTGGCATATGGCACATGAGTCATATACTCACATTCTTCAACAGTAGTTGGAGATATAGTGGCTTTTAACTTGAAATGAGGAGCTAGTGGTGTACTTACAAATTTCGTATCACCATCGATGTTGAACTTCTGAAGTACCTTTTGCAAATACCCCTTTTGTGTCAAGCTCACCTTGCCTTTCCTTCGGTCTCGCCCAATCTCCATGCCTAGCACTTTCTTTGCTTCACCTAGATCCTTCATCTCGAATTCAGAAGACAAGTCTTTCTTCAATTTATCAATTACGGATCTGCTTTTAGAAGCAATAAGCATATCATCTACATATAACAGTAGATAGATGTACTCTCCTCCAGGTAGCTTGTTGTAATACACACATGGGCCATAATAGCTACGTGTGTACCTTTTTCCTCTGATGAAGCTGTTAAAGTGCTTGTACCACCGTCTAGGAGATTGTTTTAATCCATACAGTGATTTCTTCAGCTTGCATACCATGTTCTCTTTGCATGCAGTTTTGAACCCCATCGGCTGAGTCATATAGATTTCCTCATCAAGATCGCCATGGAGAAAGGCAGTTTTCACATTGAGTTGATCAAGGACCAACTCATAATGTGCTACCAGTGCCAGCAAAATTTGAATTGACGAGTGCTTTACAACAGGGAGAATACCTCGTTGTAATCAATTCCTTCTCGTTGTGCGTAGCCTTTCACCACCAACCTGGCTTTGTAGTGTACAATGTCTTCCATGAGAGATTCCTATTTTTTTGCATATACCCACTTACAGCCAATTGCCTTCTTTCCTTTGGGCAACTCTGTCAGTTTTCAAGTGTCGTTCTTGTGTAGAGAACTCATCTCTTCTTCCATGGGATCCTTTCACATCTTCAATTCTGAACTGATTTAGCTTTCCTATATGTAGACAGGATTGCCTCTTCAACGACTGGGAGAGCATAGGCTACAATCAAATCTGTAGTGAGCCAACTTGGTTTGCGTAAATTTCTTTAGGGTCTTCCAACTGCAATAGATTCATGAACATCACCCATCACCTGTTCTTGATCCTCCTCAGCATCCTGCTCGGCTACTTGATCACTACCCTGCGTCGCCTTGGGTATGATCTCCAAAGATACTGACCTTTTTAGAGATGGTGGAGTAGCATCACTCTCCACCTGCTGCAAATCTCTTTGGTCCTTTCAATTTTCACCTGCTGAGAAATTGTAGGCTTTAACATTGAAGCCTCATCGAATGTGACATCTCTGCTAAGAACAAATTTTCTTTCCTTAAGATCCCAGATCTTGTAGCCTTTTATTCCTCTCTTGAATCCTACAAATACTCCTTTCTTCGCTCTTGGGGCTAACTTATTATTTAGTATGGTAGTAGGCTGGACAACCAAATACCCTTAGCGAATCATAGTCCTGAGCAGCTTTCCCAGACTAAACCTCTAGAGGAGTTTTACCACCTATCGCAGACGAAGGCAACCTATTGACGAGATAGCAAGCATATGCCAAAGCCTCAGCCCAAAAATTCTTTAGTAACCCGGCATTGGATAACATACAACAGACCTTCTCTAGCATAGCCTTGTTTAACCTTTCTGCTACCCTATTTTATTGCGGTGTTTCCCTTACTATGAAGTGCCTGTCTATGCCCTCATCATGACATAGATTTAGAAAAGGATCAGACTTATACTTTCCTCCGTTGTCTGACCGGAGGACCTTGATTTTCCTTCCCATATTTTTCTCCAAATTTTTTTCCACTCCACAAATAAGTTTAGGACTTCCCCTTTGTGCTTCATGGTATATACCCAACATTGCCTAGAATAATCATCAATAAAAGTCACAAAGTAGTGGTTACCTCTAATAGATGCAGTCTTGGTAGGTCCCCACGCGTCAATGTGAAAATAATCTGGAATCCTCTCGGTGCAGTGAGTTGCTGTGCCAAATTTCACCTTGGTCTTCTTTTCGATGACACAATGTTCATAGAAATCTAGTTTGCAGGTTCTGGCACCTTTCAATAGTCCTTACCTTATAAGAGCTTGCAAATATTTTTCACCTGTATGTCTGAGCCTCATATGCCATAACCTGGTTGAGTCATTATCTGAATCAATAGAGGTCGCCACCTGTCCTTAACAGTACTACTCTTCAAGTAGTAGAGATTATTCCAGCGAACACTCTTCAGAACCACCATTGAGCCTTTGGTCCTCTTGAAAACTCCATTCTTTTTTGATACCTCAAGACCTAATGTTTCTAAAACACCAGAAATAAGATTTTTCTTAAGTGGAGGTATATACCTCACTTTCCTCAATTCTCGTATCATCCCATCGAACATCTTCATCTGGATTGCTTCTATACCTTCCATGTTACATGGGAGATCATCACCCATAATTACTGAACATCCGTCTAGCTTCTCGAAGGTAGAAAACCAATCCCTATTCGGGCACACATGGTAGGTAGTTTCAGTATCTAATATTCACTTAGCATCTCCTGAGTAACCAACGATAGGAGTAGTAACAGAGAAAGAGAATACCGATGAGTTCAAGTCTGATCCACCTGTCTGTAAAGTACTGGTATGAGTACTGACCACCAATGCGAGGTTTGCCTCAGTCTTTGACTCCTGCTTACCTTTAGCCTTTAGACAATCAACTTTCCAATGCCCTAGTTCTTTGCAAAAAGCGTACTAGTTCTTCTTCAGATCTCTGAAATCTAGCCTAGACTTCGATCTCTCGCGATCACCTTTGCCTTTCCTATATGAACCTATGCCTCTTACCACCAATGCCTCTACTGATGTTCCTATGAGAAGACAATCTGTGACGCCCCGATCCGGCGGGTACGGAGACGTCACTGCGACCATATACACAGGTCAAAAATACCCTCACGTATATACGCTAAGCATCAGTACATGCAAGAATCAGAGTGCGGAAGCACAGTGGTCATATACATTCCAACAGAAAAGTACAAGTACATAGTTATCACAGAGAGTGATAAAATATTACAGGAATATTACATCACCAGAAAATATAAAAGTACATCATATGAAGAGATATACAAAAGCTAAGAGGTACTCACGAGCAGTAAGAGGGGTCGCGAGAACCAAACAGGAGAGGAACTGAGAGGAAGAGCTGTGGCGATAATTCAAGCTTCTGCTGCACTCCGATCGTCATGGAAGGATCTACTGCGCACTCTGATCTGCTACAACAAGGCCACCAAGGTTCGGCCTCTAGGATCTGGACATGAGAATTCAGGGTTGTCAGACGCAACCATGTGAGTACGTATAATAAAGCCAAATGGCGTGCATAATAGGTACATGTGTGCATGATCAAGTGATGTGGTCCAAGTATGCAGGTACAAGTAATAACAAATAACATAAGGGAAATTAAAGGAACGACAGTAAATCTTGTATATCGATGAATCTGAAACAGAAAACATGCATAGAAGGTAGTATGAAGAGCATAGGTATATATAAACATGTGATAAATAAGTTAAACATGCGATAAATATAAGTATAGACAAAACTAGATGTACAAGCTCAGATTATGGATTCACGGGACAGATACGTCAGGGGATAATCCAAACAAGGAAAACCTCATCTATATACCACATATCTCATGTCACCATCGTTTAAGTTTATACAACTTGAGTTGCCCTATGAGTAATAGAACTATAGTGTGTCAGTAGTAATCTTTGAGTCACATAAATCATATGTCATAAGACAGGGTGTCAACTTAGAGCATAACACTATAACTGGAGAATATAAAGGTGTGTTATATTTTAAGTTATCCAATAATAATAATCAGTACCGTTTGATATTTCAATCGCCTCCCTACCAGCGCCTCACATCACTGATAGTCCATACTAGAGTTCGCACTCTGTAGAACTTACTCGGGTCTGATATGTGAGTACCAGGACCCGAACAAAGGAGAGACCAAATATCACACGTTCCTAACCTTATTACTGTTTGGTTGTTTTATGTTATTCATCCGATCCATATGCTTTATATGTGCTACCGGCACACGTACATCCACTTATGAATATGACGAGTTATTATTGGAAACCGATAAAACTGATGGCTCATATTTATAGTGGGTCCTGTTTCTGCCTGGGACTAGCTCAGGAGTACAGGCTACTGCTTCCAGGGACTTATCATTATTCGCCCCACACGACTCTTCAGATTCAGGCTACTGCTTCCGGGGACTTATCATTATGCGCCCCACATGACACTTCAGAAATATCACCATTATTAATATGACATCATACCGGTTTCCATCAGTTTCCCCCACCCCAGTGTAAGTTGAGTATTTTATTATACATATATGAATTGCCCAAAGATAATATCCACAAGTGTATACAGTATAACCATGATTATCTAACTACGAAAATTAACATGAGTATAATATTAGGAGTCACCCTTTTCAGGGGTTCAGGAATGCAGGAGTTTAGGAGTACATGAGTTCAGTAGTACCAAATATCTGATAACAGTATAATAATCATGCCAAATTCCTGTAAAAGTAATAGTCATGAATATGCTATATAATACAGGTGCCACAATATCAGGTGTCAGGTATCAGGCGATAAGTATAGCATGGCAAGTACCGGTGTCAGATATCAAGTAATAAGTATAGCATGACAAGTACCGGTATCAGATATCAAAAAATAAGTATAGCATGGCAAGTACCGGTATCAGATATCAAGTAATAAGCATAGCATGGCAAGTACCAGTATCAGATATCAAATAATAAGTATAGCATGGCAAGTACTGGTGTATACATATCAGGGTCAGGTAACTAATATATCGGTGAGAATCACAACATCAAATACTAGGTATCAACCGGTCACGTAACATGGTACATGAGAATGGCATAAACATATCAAACTCTTCACAACATTATTTATAAGAATAAAAAATTTATCTATTTATTAGCCATGCGAAGTCGAGTGAAGCGGGAGCAGATTTAGGCATACCCGGTATAATACTGGCTCGACAATGTATAATAACGGCCGGCAGCTATTTATAAAACATGATAATTTTAAAAATCATTTATATAACATATACCAACTTGCATAAAGAGACATCATATATTAAAAGCAAAATAATAATTATTAAATATGAAACGATGGTAATAAAGCAAGAAATGTCAAAGAAATGTACTCGCCTAATACCGGAATGAAAATACCGAGAAAAGTACGAGAAATCCGCAAACCCGTGCGAGCAAGCCACTAGCCCATGAATATATATTAAAATATATAAATATAAAATTTATATAATTATTAGAGAGGTAATGAGAGAGGAGAGAGAAAGTTGTAGGAAGGGGGGACAGAGAGAATATGGTATTTTTAGAAAGGAATTAGGAATTAAAAGGGGAGGGATATGGTTGTAAATATGGGGAAGTAATCTGGGAATGAGGAGATGGGTATTTTAGGAATGTGAGAAAAGTAGTTTATTTAGGGAAAGGAAAGAGAAAAGAAATGAAAAAGAAAGAAAGAAAGAATTAAAGAAGGAAAGAAGAAAGAAAGAAAGAAAGGAAAATGGAGTGGCCGGCGGCCGGCCTACCGCTGGCGGCGCCGCCCCGGGGGGGGGGGGGCACGCGCGCGCGGCTAGCCCGAAGGAGGAGGGGGTGGTGGAGTTTATTTTGATTGTGGTTGTTGTTGTTTGTGTTGTTGAAGGAGGTGGTGGGTGGTGGTTGAAGGTGGTGGTTGATGGTGATTGGTGGTGTTGGGGAGTTAGAGGAGGAGGAGGAGGTGATGATGGGGTGGTGAGAGTGGTGAATTTGATGGAGGTGGTGGTGAATTTTGGAGGAAGGGAGGTGGTGGTGATGGGTTTTGGTGAAATTGGAGGTGGTGGGTGTTTGATGGAGGTTGAAGGAGGTGGTGGAGTGGAGAGGGGATGTGGGGGAGTGGATGGCCAACCTAGGGGCGACCGACGGCGGCGGCGGTGGTGGTGGAGGCGGTGGCCATGGAGAGGGAATAGGTTGGGTTTGTTTTGTTGAAGGAGATGGGATTTTTGAATTATGAAATGAAAAGGAAAAAAAAGATATGAAGGTTAAATAGAATGGAGAAGGAAATAAAATGATGAAAAGGGGGAAAGAGGGGCTACAGGCGGCGGGCGGCAGTGGCAGGGGAGCAGGCGGCGGGTGCGGCTGGGAGTAGGGTAGGGGGAAAGTCTCAGGGGAAGAAAAGAAAAGAAAGAAAAGGAAAGAAAATTTAAGAAAAGGGAAAAAAATAAGGAAAAAGAAAAAAATAGTATAAAAATTTTATTATTAATTAATTAATTTATTAAAATATCTGGGAGTATAAAGTAGGGGAGTAGAGAAGGAAAAAGTATGAAAAGAAATTGTCTGTAAATAATATTATTATTTTAATAGGGCGAAAATTTGACTATTTTAGAAACCTTCCGAAAAATTTTCAAACATAATAAATATTATTTTAAGATGTCTGATGAAATCAGATTCGATAAATTTAATATAGTTTTCAAATTAAAAATCTTGAAATATTCTGGCGACACTGGCGAACACCAGAATTGGTCAAATTTTGATAAATTTAGAAAAATCTCAAAAAATGTATTTAGGTAGAAAATAAAATTCTAAGAAGTAATGTAAAAGTCATTTTTGAAAATTCAATCCCGTTTGAAAACTAAAAATCTGGGAATCAGTCTGCGATGCCGACCAACACCGGTTTGGAGATTTTGCAAAATAATTCTGAAAAATTTCAAAAAAATCATGAAAAATCTAAAATATTATAAACAGTGTTTGAAACTAAAATCGATCAAATCGGACTATAGAAAAGGTCAAATCAGGCGGTATACCGATATCGGGTTCTCGGTCCAGGCCAGGGCTGATTCTAGGTCTGAGAATCCAGATCCGATGCCAAATAACATAGGAAATCACAACTTAAATATAAATGCTGGAAGAAAATTGAACAATACGGTCGAAAAAAATTTGGGTTACGCATCAGGGTACGTATCCCGGGAACGGGGTGCTACACAATCATCTTGCCTCCTTACTTCATAGTTTACAAGAGCAGTTGACACTTCATTATAGTTAAGTGTTTGTCTACCATTGATTAAGGTAAGAGTAAAGATCTCATACTCTTCGTCCGAAAGAGAATTCAAAAGAATCACTGCCTTATTCTCTTCGTCAATCTTGACATCCACATTAACTCGATCTGTAAAAATCTTGGTGTTGTTGTTTATGTGTTCATCAACAAAGAGTTCATTATTCATCTGGAAGCGATAAAACCTCCTCTTCAATTGTAGCCGCGACTCAATACTCTTCGTCAGATACTTCTTCTCCAGGATCTCCCACAACTGACTAGCAGATATTTCATGTAACACATGGTATTGATGTCTTGTGTCAAACAAGACCTAATCAAATCACACGTGTCCGGTTCATCTTGTCCCACTCTTCTTCAGAAGTGGAATCACGTTTTTTCTCTAATCGTAGAGTGTCTTCAAGATTTGATGCCGTCAATGCATCCATCATCTCACACCTCCACATGCCAAAGTTGTTTTTGCCATCGAACTTTACCACATCAATCTTCAAAGGATGTTGGTTCATAGATTTCATCATAGATGTACTATCTCTTGCAATCTTCTCAATGGTTCCCTCAAAGCAATGCGAAAACAAACGGGGTTAGATTAAACAAACTAGATAAAGATAAGATTTTTATCTCAAAGTGAAACCCTAGAAGAGTTTCTGAATCGATCTATTCCACCGAATCTGATTCCTTCAGCACTGCAAATGCTGTTTTAAGATTGACACACGATTTCATAAACAGTCTTAACGCTGCTCCGAGATCAACATACGGTCTCCGACAAACAACCACCAATGCTCTTACATGATCCCACGGCGAACCTGAGATGCTCTGATACCACTTGTTGCGCGCGCGATGCAACAACCAGCGAGAAACCCAATAGATGCAACGGAGAAGTACCACACGATAATAAGAACAAGAAACAAGAGAGAAAACAAACACAATATTTAACGAGGTTTGACAATTTGCCTCCGTCCTTGGGGCTAGAGAGAGCTTTATTGATTAAACAACCAATACAAATTTGTACCTTATATACAATTCAAGAGGGTTCTGCTCTTTTATTTATAGCCAAAGAGTCCGAGGAATTTAGGAAACCCCAATTGGATTCATCTTCAATTCAGAAACAAAGTCCGAATCCAGAAAGGAGAAATAGATCTGCGCTCAGATATGCCTGTCGGTCGACTGGGCGGTCGACCGACCCAAGCACCTGGTGGTCGACCGTGTTCAACCGGGCGGTCGACCATGTTCAACCGAGAGTCTCATCATGTCAGTCGGTCGACCGCTCGGTTGACCATCTCCTGCTACGATCAACCGAGCAGTCGACCGAGCTATCCTGTGCACTATCTTGTGCACGTTTGTGCACATCGGTCGACCGAGCGGTCGACCGGCTATGCTGCTGGTCTGATATTAACTCCGTCTCTGTTCACGTGCCGTTTTTGCTCCTTTTGGCTTCTGATCTCTCCATACAATTCCTCTCTCCCTACACAATGGCCACTGCATTTGTCTTGCCGATATTGTATCGAAAGTGTATGAGTCCTTCAGGGAACACGAACACGTCTCCCTTGTTAAGAAACTTCGTGAACAACTTGTTATCAGGGTTGGATGTTATGAACCCAACGTAAAGTTAACCTTCGATTTTTGTAAGAATCTTAGTGGCTCGGGGGTGTGTATGAGGTGGGTTGAGTCTGCCACGTAGGTAGTCAACGCAAGCCATGGAGATGCCAAGAGTGTTGAGACCTGGAATCCGGTCCACATTGAGCAAGGTCACCTTGGATCCGACTTCATTCAATGTATTACCAGGCTTGTCCAGGCCGGAGAAGAAGAAATCTTCGGCTGTGACAAGTTTGGGATCTTTGCAGACAAATCCATTCACAAACACAGCAAGAATTGGAAGAATGAAACCGTAAGTAACTAAAATATTACAAAACAAGTTTGAAAAACAGATAGTCAGAGCACTTAACATTTGACATCTTATCGGCAACACGGAAATTTTGAAGAGGATGAGGATCAGAAGCTATCACAGATGTGGTGATCAGAGCAAGAAAGGTGAGGAGGAAGATGCAAGCAGCCATGTTTAGTTCTTGTGAAGGGCAAAGAAAGCTAAAGCTAGTTTCTTGTGTGAATGATTACAGGAATTGGACATATATAAAGATAATAGAGATGGAAGAAGACTTTGCATGTGAGAACAAGTTTTTGACAGGGTCAGATACCTTGTCAATGATCAAATGAGGCTGCCTCATTCTAAATATACTAGCCATCAATATGAATGCATGCACCCCAGCTTATTGGAAATTTTTTAAAATGTAAACTAATGACACGATGAAGAGTAACACGGTATTGATTAAAATTAGAGAAAGAGATTAGAACAAAGACATGTTCAAAAACAAGATTATGAGAAAGGATCAGAAATTAAATCCAAGCTAATGTCAGTGCATGGACGGCTTAGCACTTGCTCTCTTTTCTCATCTCAGAAGCATCAGCAGGCATAATTTCTAATGTAGCTCAAAAGATTATTAACTCTAATCACACTAAAGTACAAACAAAACCAAACTATACGGGCGCTTATTTGGTATTTATATATACACATGCATACACATGAGCAAATATAAAAGAATGCTTTACGGATACGATGAGAGGTGTTTCTAATCAATAACAGATAAATATGCTGTTAAATATGCTACTAATAAGACTCTAATCTTTTATATTGCTGAAAATTAATCTATGGTATTGAATTTGTTCAGTTTCCACAAATTGGTCTAGTTATGCAAGGAATCATCCACAATAATCTAATGCCGGGTCTAATACAACATATCAGGAGAAGCAACACAAATGGCAGATCAGACATACACAGAAATTTTCTATATAATCGCAATGAAATCCAGGGTAATCAAGCTATTTTAGAAATTTTTTAAAAAAATAGTAGAGAACTAATCAACGGTCAACCATACAAGTGTTGTTGATGAACGTAGGAGCTGAACTATTCTAAGGTGGCCGTACAACAAATTGCACATAACTCGTGCTTTCGCATAACTGACTTGGCTCAGTATTAGGTAGAAGCTTGAGAAGAAAGTCCGTACAAGATACGAAGAGAGTCGAGTTGTTCAACCCTTGTGTGTGAGAATTGTATCAGAGGTGGTCATCACACACAAGTTTCAAGAAATATAACCTTCAAGGTACTAGATTTTGACACAGCACAGAAGATTGATGAATCCAAGCAAGGAAAATTAATGAACAAGATTTCACAAACTAATTTTGGTTTAGCTTGAACAATTCCTAACACTGCTGGCCAAATTTTTTGTTTACTGATCCTGCTCTCAGCATCCAATTCAAGAATCTTACGAGATTAAAGATTTGCTTGCACAATGCGAGAACTGAGAAAGCAGGTAAACAGTAGTTTCTGCTGTGCATAAAAGTCAGTATGATAATTAATTTCTACTAAATTATCATCGCCGTTCTCCTCAACAGCTCTCTTACCTAGTCCATGACCGCGTATTTGAATTTTAGACTAAAAAATTTCCAGAAACACCGCAATTAGCTAAAGTTAATTACAAAAGAGACTAACTTCTTTCCAAACAAGGCAACTAACAGAAGTCGGTAACTGCTTAATTAAGAGGATAATCAAGACTCTATCAAACCTAGACACTTTTTTATATGATTATAAGAGCTAAAGAACATTTCAAACACTTTTCAACTAACCCAAAATCCCATGTCATCCTCCCTCTATATATATGGTCACCCCAAAGCCATTCCACCAGCAAGTGCTTAACCTTGAAGCTTCCATCTCCTTCACATATATCATCTTGGCTGCTCGTTAGAGAGAAAAGAGATGGCTGCTTGCCTCTTCATGCTCGCTCTCCTTGCCCTTACCTCCTCTCTCGCGATTGCTTCTGATCCTAGTCCTCTTCAGGACTTCTGTGTTGCCGACAAGATGTCTAATGGTATGTTCACATTATTCCACATTTAGTTAATTAAAGTTGCTTCTGATTTCATGAACTTGATCTTTGTCAAGCCTTGAGACAACTCCAATCTATAAATTTAAGTGAAACAATTTCGTATTGATTTCTTTTACCAAAAAAGAAATATTAATTTAGCTTTTGCTCCTTGTATGCTGCAGTTTTCGTGAATGGCCTGGCCTGCAAGGACCCAAAACTAGCCAATGCCGAAGACTTCTTCTTCTCTGGACTAAATAAACCTGGAAACACCGCGAACAAGCTTGGCTCTAAGGTGACCCAAGTCAATGTAGCCCAAATTCCAGGACTCAACACCCTTGGCATCTCCATGGCTCGCATTGACTTTGCACCCAATGGACTCAACCCCCCTCATACACACCCACGAGCCACTGAAATCCTGACGGTCCTAGAAGGCTCACTTTATGTTGGCTTTGTAACATCCAACCCTGATAACAGACTCTTCACTAAAGTTCTAAACAAGGGAGACGTGTTTGTGTTCCCCGAAGGACTCATCCACTTCCAGCTCAGTCAGGGTCACATGAAAACAGTAGCCATTGCAGCTCTCAGTTGCCAGAACCCAGGTGTGATCACCATTGCTAATGCTGTGTTCGGGTCGAAGCCGTCCATTCATGACGATATTCTTGCCAAGGCCTTTCAGGTGGACAAGAATACAGTGGACTGGCTCCAGGCTCAGTTCTGGTATGACAATAACTAGAACCACAGACAATGAATGATGCAGATCCCTACTACAGCTACATATTGTATTGTTTGGTTTATATGTGGAGAGGTGTATTGTTAGGTTTATGTGAACAAAGTGAATGCATATTATACAGCAAGTAATAAAAAGGAGGAGGGATTTGCGACGGTCACTCTTTCTTCGAGCTAGTTAAAATGTTGTCCACTGAACTTTAAAACATTTCAGATTTACATAAAGAAACAATAGTTTCACACGAGTATGCACTGTGTGCGAAAAGGAGGCATAAAGATAATCCTCTTAAAACAATCTAGTCTAATTCTTTATGGCATCAATCATATTCACCTACTGTTAGGACCTAATACCACAGATGAAGAAGAACATCCTGATCCTACTTACCAGAACACAGACGAAATCTCAAGATCATAGTTCCCAGGATGTAACACAGAAGTGGGATATAGCACTGACAGACACGGATATGCAACCTTCAAAAAATAGAAAACATGTCCATCTTCTTTATTTCTTCATTCAACAGTTTAAATTATAAAATCCTCTTGTAACGGGAATCAATAGGGATACCTTTCAAATCTTTTGCTTATACATAATGTAGTGGTCAAAAATTGACCCTCATCTGGATGACGACGCGTGTCCAAGCAACCGAGCATTCCCTTTAAGACTTCCACATTATTCACTCCATCTAGTAGTTTTCGCCACTCCAGATCTTCCCCAAATCCGCCTTCCGTCCCGAAGATACTTCACCCCGAAAACTCTGCCACTCGGACATCCTAGATCTCCTCCGTCTTGAAAACTCGAAAACCCTCAATCCAGACTCCAGTGACAGATTATCACAAATCTCTGCCACTAGTTATGCAGCCTAATCCTCCTCCACGCTCATAATGTGTATCTCCCTTCAGCACGGGTAGTTATGGACCGTGATGAATTTCCCTGTATGTAATCCCAACAATCAGCACCTCTGAACGCGACTGTTACAACGTGCATATCGTGCGATTGTGAAGATCTCGCTATCCCTCACCTGCCTCCATAAACAACACATCAGTCAAAGAAAAAAGGAGAGCTTCCAACAGAGAAAAGGAACCTTTTTTGAAGAAAGAGTTTTACAAGGACTCAACTTGATATTCTAATCTTAATTCAAGAAGCTAAAGCCAAATTTCAATCCACACACATCCCTTACACACTGTAATTCCTATAATTTGAGAATTATAGTGAAGTTCCTCTTTCTCCCCGTGGTTTTCTCCAGTTAAGGGTTTCCACGTAAAACTTATGTGTTTGCGTTGCGTTTTATTTACACGCATTAGATCCTCATTCTCATTCTCACTTATGGTGAAGATCATCGTCCAATCACTTGTGGTGGAAAATCTCCACCACAAACTAGTGCTCTCATTGAGAGCTGAGTCCCTATAGTCAAGATCTCTCCCTAAAAAATTTAAAACCTTCCTCAAAAAAGCCTCTTTCATAGTGCTGATAGCTCCAAGAAAGCAAACTATCACCCCCAATGGCGTAACGTCTAAAGGCAAGGTCATCAACACCACTAGAGGCACGGTCCCCCCCACAGTCATAGATCAACCCCATACCACTGAGGACATCGGCTTCTCCTCGCCTCAGGGGGCAGCTGCGAGTGTCCAACACCGCAATAGCACGAAAATCAGATTCTTCAGATCGCTGATATGAAAGAGCAGATGAAGGAATAACAAGCCCAGTCCGATGGCGATCGGAAGCAGGCGACTCTCAGCCACGAGAATGTCATCCGTGAGCAGGATGCATTGAGGCAACTCAACAACTTACTCCAGACTGAAATCGTTGCCGTTCAAAATAAACAACCATCAACGCAGTTGGAGATCGACCCTGAAGTTGTTGGATCTCCCGACATCCCAGCCCTTGACAAGATAATATAAAGACAGATTGCGAAAGCCAAGATGCAAAGCCACCCAACGCTTTCAGCTGCCAAAATCTCTGACTCCCCCCTCTTCGAAGAAATCCTGGAGTGCGAGTTTTTGAGAAAGTTCTTGACTCAAACTTTCGACTACTACTCTGGAGTGAGCGACCCCGTCTAGCAGATGAAGCATTTTCGGAACAAGATGGTAATCTACCCTCACAACGATCCGGTCATGTGCCTAACCTCTTCGTCTAGCTTGAAAAGTGTAGTCTCGGATTGGTTCTACTCTCTGCCGCTCCGCTCTCTCCTCAACATCGAGGAGGTAAGCGAAGCGTTTCACACTTAGTACATCTCTTACCGGGAGGCCAAGAAGAACAACCATCATCTCTTCTCCATCAAGATGAGGCAGAGTGACAGCCTCAAATCAGACATCAGCTTCTTTCAAAGCTAGCTCGTCAAGGTCCGAAACAGCGGTGAGGACGGCTCTGCACTCGCATTCATCAGTGGGTTGCAAGTCTCTCACCCCCTATAAAAACACCTTCTAAAGCACAATGTCACTTAGATGAGCGAGGTCCTGTCACGAGCTCAGCCCTACATCCAACTGGAGGAGACAATGAAGACTTTCTTCAACCATACCGCGAAACATGGTGGCGGCGGAGGAAAGTCGAAGTCTCAGCACGAAGCGTCTGCCCATGCCCAAGACCTGAACAGGGGGCAACCTGCCTTCAAGAGACAAGCGCTCCTAGTCCTCTGTCCAACCCTACTCTAAGCCTTTAAATGGAATAATATTTCACTTTGCTAAGGCTCCTCATCAATGAGGTCTTCTACACGTGTGTAACTATTGTTATAAATCAAGGGCCTAGATTTATGATGAGTTGAATTAGGATTTCTTGATGCTATATATATATATATATATATATATATATATATATATATATATATATATATATATATCATAGGTAGGGTTCCCTCTCAACCACAATGACAATCTCTCTCTTGGAGGCCCCTCATCTTCTCTAAGGATAAAGAAGAAAACTTAGTGGCTGGAGAGAAGAATCCTCTCTCTAAACTCCAGCGTCCTCGAGATCGTGCAACCTACGACATCCCTTTCGTGATGAAATTAAGTATGCCTAAAACCCTCCTTCCCTTTGATCATAATAAAAAGGCTATGCATATATGAGATCTTGTATGGAATAAAATTTGATCTAACAAGAACAAGTTTTTGACAGGATCAGATAACTTGTCAATGATCAAATGAGGCTGCCTCATTCTAAATATACTGACACCAAATGAAGCAGCCATCAATATGAATGCATGCACCCAAGTTTATTGGAATTTTTTAAAAATGTAAACTAATGACACGATGAAGAGTAACATGGTACTGATTAAAATTAGAGAAAGAGATTAGAACAAAGACATGTTCAAAAACAAGATTATGAGAAAGGATCAGAAATTAAATCCAAGCTAATGTCAGTGCATGGACGGCTTAGTACTTGCTCTCTTTTCTCTTCTCAGAAGCATCAGCAGGCATAATTTCTAATGTAGCTCAAAAGATTATTAACTCTAATCACACTAAAGTACAAACAAAACCAAACTATACGGGCGCTTATTTGGTATTTATATATACACATGCATACACATGAGCAAATATAAAAGAACGCTTTACGGATACGATAAGAGGTGTTTCTAATCAATAACAGTTAAATATGCTGTTAAATATGCTACTAATAAGACTCTAATCTTTTATATTGCTGAAAATTAATCTATGGTATTGAATTTGTTTAGTTTCCACAAATTTGGTCTAGTTATGCAAGGGATCATCCACAATAATCTAATGCCGGGTCTAATGCAACATGTCTGGAGAAGCAACACAAATGGCAGATCAGACATACACAGAAATTTTCTATATAATCGCAATGAAATCCTGGGTAACCAAGCTATTTTAGAAATTTTTTAAAAAATAGTAAAGAACTAATCAACGGTCAACCATACAAGTGTTGTTGATGAACGTAGGGGCTGAACTATTCTAAGGTGGCCGTACAACAAATTGCACATAACTCGTGCTTTCGCATAACGACTTGGCTCAGTATTAGGTAGAAGTTTGAGAAGAAAGTCCGTACAAGATACGAAGAGAGTCGAGTTGTTCAACCCTTGTGTGTGAGAATTGTATCAGAGGTGGTCATCACATACAAGTTTCAAGAAATATAACCTTCAAGGTACTAGATTTTGACACAGCACAGAAGATTGATGAATCCAAGCAAGGAAAATTAATGAACAAGATTTCACAAACTAATTTTGGTTTAGCTTGAACAATTCCTAACACTGCTGGCCAAATTTTTTGTTTACTGATCATGCTCTCAGCATCCAATTCAAGAATCTTACGAGATTAAAGATTTGCTTGCACAATGCGAGAACTGAGAAAGCAGGTAAACAGTAGTTTCTGCTGTGCATAAAAGTCAGTATGATAATTAATTTCTACTAAATTATCATCGCCGTCTCCTCAACAGCTCTCTTACCTAGTCCATGACCGCGTATTTGAATTTTAGACTAAAAAATTTCCAGAAACACCGCAATTAGCTAAAGTTAATTACAAAAGAGACTAACTTCTTTCCAAACAAGGCAACTAACAGAAGTCGGTAACTGCTTAATTAAGAGGATAATCAAGACTCTATCAAACCTAGACACTTTTTTATATGATTATAAGAGCTAAAGAACATTTCAAACACTTTTCAACTAACCCAAAATCCCATGTCATCCTCCCTCTATATATATGGTCACCCCCAAAGCCATTCCACCATCAAGTGCTTAACCTTGAAGCTTCCATCTTGTAATATCTCAAATCTGAATTACTGTATTTTCATTTTCCTATTTGATTTACTAATTATTTTTATTTAATCAAGTTAATTTGTTAATTTCTTGAGATTATTATTATTAAGTATGGAGATTGATGGAGGAGACAGCGTCCGTATTTTGGGTGGACCTAGGATTTAGGTTGCGCAGCCGAAAGAGGGTTCCACTGCAGGGTTCCCGTGGGGTGACTGGCACCCCGTCATATTTTATTCCTGTTATACATGTTCCTGACTACCTTGCGGTAGGTCCTGGTTCAGCGCCAGGAGTCTGGGCCGTGGTCCCGGGTATGTACGGGACCCACCTAAAGCATGGACAATGTCTCCAACCGATCAGTTTCAATAACTTAAGGGCATCGATTGGCATGTGTGGTAGGCGTAGTATGGGATGCGTCTATTATATGTGACAATTGGTGTTCGCTGACATAATTAATAATAAACTGTTGATGCTTTGTGACTGACTGTAATCACCTGATTGTATATCACTATGTTAGACTCAAGATTTTAACCATGACCTGATTATCATGACCAGGACCAGACTTATGACCTGAGTTGGATGCTAACCTAGTGACATGTGATAGATTACACGCCTTGACATTGATTGCATATTTACAGTTGTGCCATTTGTTTACTACCTGTATTCATGTTTTATCATATGTGTATTACTGTTCAGCTTTTTATCTTGTTATTTAACCCTTTCTATTTACTGTTGCTCTTACTACTATATATGCACATTGTTTCTTCTGCACGAGTCCTTTCCCCTTTACACACACACTCATTATGGTCGCGTTCTGACGACCCTGGATTTGCACGTCCAGCTATTGGACGATTGTTTCTAATGTGCAGGTGTTTGACGAGACGGTACGCTTTGCGAGGAGCTTGGGTCCTCTTCCTTTGATTCTGGTATACTTGCATTTTATTCTTGTTATGATTCTTTGATTCCTGGATATCACCTTTGACTTCTATTCAGCTGTCATTTTCTTCCTGTTATTCATTGCTATCATGTATAGTCTTATATGTATTATTGCAGTGATCCTTAATTATTATAGCTCTGATTCATAGCTTGTTCAGGTTACAATTGAGGCTTAGCGCGTATACGAGGGGTATTTTACCTCGCGTATATGCGTCACCATAACGTCTCCGTATCTATAGGATCGGGGCGTTACACATCTCCTTCACATATATCATCTTGGCTGCTCGTTAGAGAGAAAAGAGATGGCTGCTTGCCTCTTCATGCTCGCTCTCCTTGCCCTTACCTCCTCTCTCGCGATTGCTTCTGATCCTAGTCCTCTTCAGGACTTCTGTGTTGCCGACAAGATGTCTAATGGTATGTTCACATTAGTCTACATTTAGTTAATTAAAGTTGCTTCTGATTTCATGAACTTGATCTTTGTTAAGCCTTAAGACAACTCCAATCTACAAATTTAAGTGAAACAATTACGTATTGATTTCTTTTACCAAAAAAGAAATATTAATTTAGCTTTTGCTCCTTGTATGCTGCAGTTTTCGTGAATGGCTTGGCCTGCAAGGACCCAAAACTAGCCAATGCCGAAGACTTCTTCTTCTCTGGACTAAATAAACCTGGAGACACCGCGAACAAGCTTGGCTCTAAGGTGACCCAAGTCAATGTAGCCCAAATTCCAGGACTCAACACCCTTGGCATCTCCATGGCTCGCATTGACTTTGCACCCAATGGACTCAACCCCCCTCATACACACCCACGAGCCACTGAAATCCTGACGGTCCTAGAAGGCTCACTTTATGTTGGCTTTGTAACATCCAACCCTGATAACAGACTCTTCACTAAAGTTCTAAACAAGGGAGACGTGTTTGTGTTCCCCGAAGGACTCATACACTTCCAGCTCAATCAGGGTCATATGAAAACAGTAGCGATTGCAGCTCTCAGTAGCCAGAACCCAGGTGTGATCACCATTGCTAATGTTGTGTTCGGGTCGAAGCCGTCCATTCATGACGATGTTCTTGCCAAGGCCTTTCAGGTTGACAAGAATACAGTGGACTGGCTCCAGGCTCAGTTCTGGTATGACAATAACTAGAACCACAGACAATGAATGATGCAGGTCCCTACTACAGCTACATATTGTATTGTTTGGTTTATATGTAGAGAGGTGTATTGTTAGGTTTATGTGAACAAAGTGAATGCATATTATACAGCAAGTAATAAAAAAGGAGTGGATTTACTACGGTCACTCTTTCTTCGAGCTAGTTAAAATGATGTCCACTGAACTTTAAAACATTTCAGATTTACAGAAAGAAACAATAGTTTCACACGAGTATGCACTGTGTGCGAAAAGGAGGCTTAATGATAATCATCTTAAAACAATCTAGTCTAATTCTGTATGGCATCAATCATATTCACCTACTGTTAGGACCTAATACCACAGATGAAGCAGAACATCCTGATCCTACTTGCCAGAACACAGACGAAATGTCAAGATCATAGTTATCAGGATGTAACACACAAGTGGGATATAGCACCTGACAGACACGGATATGCAACCTTCAAAAAATAGAAAACATGTCCATCTTCTTTATTGCTTCATTCAACAGTTTAAATTATAAAATCCTCTTGTAACGGGAATCAATAGGGATACCTTTCAAATCTTTTGCTTATACATAATGTAGTGGTCAAAAATTGACCCTCATTTGGATGACGACGCGTGTCCAAGCAACCGAGCACTCCCTTCGAGACTTCCACATTATTCAATCCATTCAGCAGTTTTCGCCACTCGAGATCTTCCCCAAATCCGCCTTCCGTCCCGAAGATACTTCACCCCGGAAAACTCCGCCACTCGGACATCCCAGATCTCCTCCGTCCCGAAAACTCGGAAACCCTTAATCCAGACTCCAGTGACAGATTTGATCATCCGGTCGACAGGCCGGTCGACCGGCCAACGGTCAAAATTCGACCGTTGCGCCTGCCGGTCGACCGCGCCCAGAACCAGAGAGCAACGGCTCTCTGGCCGGTCGACCGCCCGGTCGACCGGGTCAACCCGAGAGTGGGCTGACTTCAGTCGGTCGACCGCTCGGTCGACCGGCCCAAGGGGCTGGCTGCGTGCACGTCCTTGTGCACGTCCGGTCGACCGTTCCGGTCGACCGGCTCCTGGTCCGGTCGACTGGTCGGTCGACCGCCAGAACCTGGCAGACAGAATAAGGGATTTGAAAACTGGGTTTTTTATTATCCTATTAAATCCCATAAAATCTCTAAAAATCCACAAAAATAAGTTCTAGTATTATCTATGATATACAAACATGTGAGAAAAATTTCAACACATATTTCAAACTATTTGAACCATTTTTGTGCTATGAAAATTTGCCGAAAACCAAATTCCGTATTTTCTAAAACTTGGATTTTTGAATTGAAAATTCGTTTTTTTCCAAAACTCATCCAAATATAAAAACATGATACTTAAACAACTTGAAGCATATTGTATATGGATATAATCCAATATACATGAAATAGATATATATATCAATGTTTTTGACAATAAATCCGAAAACAAGTTTTGTTAAAATACCAAAACACCAAACTCATGAAATAGACTATCAAACTAAGTTTGTTTAAATAGATGAAGCATATATGCATATAGAACAAATCTAATATACATAAAACCATGTAAACTTATTTGATACTATCTATTCATGAAAACCAAGATCGGTTAAAGCAAAATCGAAAAACTAAACATGAAACTTAAACAAGTGTGTGTGTTGTGAACTTGAGCATATCACACTATCTAATCTTTACAAATGAATCTAAACTATAAACTAAACATTGTACTGAAGTCTTCTTGTAGAGCGTCGTCTCCAAGTCGACTCGATCCAAACCGTGATCCACCGAGCTTGACTCCAACGAGTGCTAGATATGAACTTTGACGCTCGGGCTCTTGAATCACCATGTGAAAGCTTTCAAAACATCTTTGTTGAAGCTAATCACCTACTAATATCTTGGTTAGAGATCTGAAACTAAACATCACAAGATTATTAGTAAACATAACTACATGAGTTAATCATCATCAAAACTAGAGTGGAAGGCCTCTGGGCCAACAACCTATTCACCCCCTCTAGGTGTACTTTCAATTAGTATCAGAGCCTACGCTCCTGATATTAGGTTTAACCACCTAGGAGTATGATCTTGATTTGCTAATCTATCATTTGCATTTGCACAAATATAGTTTGCACTCATGGATAGCCCTCCCATGTTTGATCTCTCTAGACTTGATATATGGAAGGTTCTTATGAGTTGCCATTAAAAAACCCTAGGTTATAAAGTTTATCTTGCCATTACCAAGGAATCCTACCTTAGTAATAGCAAGCATATAGAGGCTAATGCACAAGCTCTAAAGGCACTTAGAGTATCACTAAGTAAAGAATATTCACTTTTTTTCTCATTATGATTCCGCTTTTGCAGTGTGGAACATTTTGACATCTCCCGAGCTACAAACGCTTATCAATAAGAAGAAGAAATCTAGTCGAGACGAGTCCGACCAATATTACTTCATGGTCCAAGGGAATGACTCCCTTGAGGTACATTCGGATACCAACTAGATGATAGTACTAGTTCTTATTGTAATGAGTGTATGGATGCACATGTCTTAAATAATGAACTAGCTAAAAATTGTGAAAATTTGATTTCAAAATATAAACTTTTGAAAAAGGATAGTTTTAGATTAAAAGAAGAAAATAAAAATTTATCTTCTAGACTTGAGATTGCTTTGCAAGAAAGGGATGAGATTTTAAGTGAACGTGACTCACTTAAATCCCAACTTGATCTTGCTCTACATGAAAACAAGATTTTGAAAAATAAAAATGATTGTAATGAAGTTTTGAAGAAAAATAAAGTTATATCTTCAAAACTTGATTTTGTTTTAAAAGAAAATGATTCTTTTAAAAAATAAAATTATTTCTATTTCAAATGATTTGGGTTTGATGTCTAATGAAAATATTTCTTTGAAAAATGATTTAGACTCTCAAGTTTGCCATGGTAGTGTAGCTTCAGCATCTAGCATACCTATTGCATCACCTCTTCTATAATTGAAAATAATATTTGCTTGTTAAAGAAGAGTGTTGAATGTTTGGGCTCCACTTTGAGCCATTGTGCTTTGAACCATACACGTTTGAAATCTATGTTTCGAAAGAAACAAGTTCCTTCCATGCATGCACACAAATCACGGCATACACATGCTCCTCACGGCCACACTCATAACACATTGTATGCTCCTGTGTACACTTTTACACATTGTGGACGCAAGGGCCACCTTACTAAATTTTGTTATGATAGGATACATGATTCTAATTTAGCAAATAAATTTGTTTGGGTTAGGAATGAGCTAACCCCCATGGACCCAAAAGAGTATGGGTACCAAAAACCACTCCTATTTTATTTGATATAGGTGTGGGCTCTCACATGACGTGAGAGTGATGGTGCCTTGAGGTGGATGCGTTCCGAGCTTAAAGATGACTATTTGGATGCATCATTTTCAAAGGGAGTATGGTGGAAGGACCACCATGGTTTGGAGATATGGAGATATGCCTATTGGTTTTGGTAACAATCTCTAACTCTCATTATTTTTACATGCTTTTCATATCATTGATTTTAGCATGTTTTGATGTTTCATGATTAGTATGTTAAATGCCATGATATTTAAATTAGTGATATACATAATTAGTATTTGAGACACCCATGTTTATATGGATTCATATTTAGTGTTCTCACTTTAGTTTAACTAATGTGTATGTCCTACTTCTAATACATGTGCATTTACTATAATGATCATATAAGTTTTGTTTTGATTTCTATGCTTCATGCTTTGACTACATGTTTAGATGTTAGTTTTCATTAAAACTTGAGTATATACTTGTACAACTAGTGAGCCACAAATAGATTATTATATGTTTGTGCTTGAATGCTCATTTGTACCCATTAGATATACTAGTATAGCCTAGTTTTGATGATTCACACATTTTGACTTATATTCCCATTTTGTACATGTTTTTCATGTTTATATTTAAACTTCATGTATATGTTTATTTTGTCTAAACTATTAGTTATACATATACATTCTTGAGCCACTTGTCTTCATGCATATACTTTTGTCGACTCATTCATATTTGGTTATGTATGTATACTTTAGTTTTTTCAAAACATACATATACCTTGAAGGATTTCTAGTTTTGATGATTTTCATATTTTAAGGAATTTCTATTGAGTTTGATTACCTATTTTCATGATGATGTGTTTCACATAACTCTTACACACTCACTTTACTTAAAATTTTCTCATGATTTTGTTTTCATGAGTAGGATATGTGCCTTATAGATTTTGAGTGTTGATGATCGTGTGACTTACATGTTTTTCATGAAATATATTCTTATTTTATTTCTTACTTGAAGGATTTCGTACTAGTTTACAAGCTTTTCATTAAACTAGTTCATATTCTTCATATGGTAATATTTTCAAACGTGTTATATTATTTTCAAACTTATTTTTGAAAACCCCTACCCTTTCAAGGGTGGCTGGTTGGGCGACCATGCCTTGTATGCTCATTATTGAAAATCTACTTAAAACATGTGCATGAAATGGGTGGTAAGAAGTATGAGTTATACACTTGATCTTATTTTGTTTTCAATTGATATCATTGTATCTTTTCAATTGGTATCACTATTGACATTCATTTTGTATACTCATATTTTTTATATATGTATGCTTAAACTTCAAATAGTATCAATTTCGGTTGGTATTTAATTTTTCATACATATATATGTTTTTTAATTTGTGCTTACTATATCTCTATATCTTTGAGCACAAATTTTTGTTATGCTAAACTTGATTCCTTAAATGACTATTTTATTTCAACTGATTATTTTTCAATTGGTATCTTATACAAGCTTATGCAACATTTTATTTGATATTTCATAAAGAGAGAAAAAAATTCATATTTCACCTTTCAATTGATTTTGTTTACATTTGGTATCTTACTCCCACACTTTATGTTGAAAAATGATTGAAAAATGATATTGATTTTTTTTATTTGGTATCATATGCTCCTAATGAAAAATCATTTTCAATTTGTATATGTTTTTATTATTTTCAATTGGTATATGTTTCATTTTCAATATTGGTATCAAACACATTAAATTGATATTATTCTCTATTTGGTATCTCTATTGTGAAATGAGTTTAGTGTTTAACCAAAAAGATTAGTGTATGTTTTTCAAATTGGTATCAAAAGTGTAAGATATTTTCAAGTGGTACTAATTTTTACAATTGGTATCAAGATTACCTATATGTTTATATCTTTCAATTGATATCAAAATTTTTGTTGGTTTCTTCAAAATGTTTTATTTATTTTTAATTGGTATCATGATGCACTAAATTGGTATATTTTCAATTGGTATCATAATGTTTTGATTTCACCCCTTGTTGATTTTTGTTTCGGACAAAAAGGGAGAGAACATTGTTTTATTGTTTTCTTTATCCCTTTGTTGATGATTGACAAAAGGGGAGAGAAGTATTTGAGTATATATGCATGTTTATTTATAAGTTTATATCAAAGTTTGTTTCATATTGGTATCAAGAGAGTTTGTTTTATGTTTTGTTGATATTGGTATCAAGAGCATGGATATCAATATCAAGAACATGTTTTGTTTTATGTTTTGTTGATATTGGTAATAAGAGCATGAATATTAATATCAAGAACATGTTTTGATATTTTGTTTTGTTAGTATCAAGAACTTTTATTAAAAAATTTTATTGTTAGTATCAAGAGTTTTTATTGATTATCTTTCAATTAGTTTCAAGAACTTTTATTGATTATCTTTCAATTGGTTTCAAGTGCTTTTATTGATTATCTTTCAATTGAAATTTTTATTGGTATCAAGAGCAACTATTTAAAGAACATGTTTATTTTAAGTTTATATTTTCAATTGGTATTTAAGAACATGTTTATTTTAAAAAGAGGGAGAAGTAATTTATTTTAAAATTTGGTATCAAGAGCATGATTATTTCATTATTTTATGTATGTTTATGCATATTCATGTTTAGCATTCATTGCATATCTTATTGTTTATTGTTATGCATGAGTTAAGGGGGAGCTTCTTTGAAGCTTAACTTTAATCCATGCATATATAACTCCATGAGTTTTGTCATCATCAAAAAGGGGGGGATTGTTGGCCCAGAGGCCTTCCACTCTAGTTTTGATGATGATTAACTCATATAGTTATAGTTTACTAATAATCTTGTGATATTTAGTTTCAGATATTTAACCAAAATATTAGTAGGTGATTAGCTTCAACAAAGGTATTTTGGAGCTTTCACATGGTGATTCGAGAGCTCGAGCGTCAAAGTTCATATCTAGCACTCGTTGGAGTTAAGGTCGGGGAATCGTGTTTGGATCGAGTCAACCTTGAGACGGCGTTCTACAAGAAAGCTTCGATTTGTTTAGTTTAAAATTTAGTTTAGATCCATTGTAAAGATTAGATAGTGTGGTATGCTCAAGTTCACAACACACACACGTTTCATGTTTTGGTTTTGATTTTCGGTTTAACCGATCTTAGTTTTCATGAATAGAGAAAATCAAAACAAGTTTACATGGTTTAATGTATATTAGATTTGATCTATATACATCTATGCTTCACATACTTAGAAAAACTTATTTTGATACACTATTCATGTGTTTGAAGTTTTGTATTTAGACAAAACTTAGTTTGGATTTAATGTCAAAAACTTAGATATAATACCTTTCATGTATATTGAATTCTATCCATATACAATATGCTTCAAGTTGTTTAAATATCATGTTTTTGTATTTACATGTATTTTGGAAAAATCGGATTTCCATTTCAAAAATCTTAGTTTTAGAAAATACAGAATTTGGTTTAAGGCAAATTTTCTATCACACAAGAATGGTTCAAATAGTTTGAAATATGTGTTGAATTTTTATCACACATATTTGTATTTCAAAGAAAATACAAGAATTGATTTTGTGAAATTTATGTGATTTTATGAGATTTAATTGAAGTTAAAAAACTCAAGTTTTTAAATCCTGAATTTGCCCTGCGAGGCTCTAGCGGTCGACCGAACCGGTCGACCGATGCGCACAAGACGTGCACAAAGGCCAAGTGATTTGGCCGGTTGACCGACTGAAGTCAGCCCACTCTCGGGTGCGGCCGGTCGACCGTTCACTTTGGCCCGGTCGACCGGGCGGTCGACCGGCTAGAGAGCAGTTGCTCTCTGGATCTGGCACGGTCGACCGGGCGGTCGACCAGAGGGCTCAACAGTCAAATTTTTGACCGTTGGCCGTTCGACCGGCCGGTCGACCGGAAGGGCAAACTGGCCATTTTCAGCTGCCAACGGGCAGATTTGAAATGAGGGTATAAATACCCCATTTCTTGGTTGTTTTCAACAAGAATTTTTAGAGCAAAAATTTTCATCTTCTCTTGTGTTTTAATACAAGTTTTCAAAAGAGTTTTTAAGGCAAAAAGATTCATCTTTATTTGTTTTCAAGGGTTGAAAAAAATCAAAGAAAAATAGAGATTTGGGATATTTGTGTTGTTCTTCATTTCTATCAAATTCAAAGTGTTTTCCCAAGTACTTTTCTTTGAGTTTTTTATTTTCAAACTCTTTATCTCTCACACTTGAGCTTATCATTCTATCCTATCTATAGGATCATTGTTTTAGTGAGAAAATTGGTTTGTGGTCTTTGAGATCATCAAGTTGTAAACCCTCCTTTATTTGTGTTGATATCCCTCTTAGTGAAGAGGTGATTATTGGAGTGGTGACTTTGTGTCTATCCCTCATTTGTGAGGTTGCTCTTTATTTGGCTTTGTGCCTTGCCTCTAAGTATAGAGGTTGTATTATTGGAGAAAGGAGTTGTGTACTTCTAATTGTAATTGTCCCAAATCCTCAGTGGAGGTTCCCTGTGTGGGAAGTCCTGTGTGGACGAGTTAGTGGAAATCCTTCTGTGTGAAGGCGGGGACGTAAAGCTGTGTGCTCGAACCTCGAAACATATCTCGGTGTTTATGTTTGATCCACTTTCTCTAACTCTCTCTTACATTGTGCATTGATTCATAATGTCATATCATATACATGCTTGGTTTGTTTGTGTGCCTCACTTGTGTTTAACCAAGAAAGCTTCATATAGCACCTCAACTCTTATTCAGAGGAATCAAGAGGAGTTAGTCCAGAGCCCTTCACCGGAAATTCGGCTACACTCTTTGGTTACACTAAGTGTGTTGCAATTAAGTTTTAATTTTCGCATTATTGTTCATAGACTAGACGTACACCTATTCACCCCCATCTAGGTGTACTTTCAAGTATTTGCTCTTGTATTGCTTCTTTATTTATTGTTGTCAGTTACCTATATCATTTCATGAGATTATCTGACTTATTTTATCAGTGTGATTATCATGTATTCCTCCATGAGATATCGGTGAGTGCTCATCTATTTAGTTAGTTCATATGAGTGTTTATCAATATCATTACATGTGTGGAGGATTATTATTTTTGATTTTAGGCTAGTTGTCGTACACCTTAGACTATAATTTGAATTGATTTGAGATTGGCCTGATTCATATTTGCAGACTTATTTGAGATATTTATCGGATATTTATTTAATGCTACTTCAGACGAGAATTCATTTAGACAATAAAGGTGGATTAAATAAAATGTTACCTTAAGATTGATTTATCTGGATGTTTGGATTTACATATGGACCTAGATTTCAACTTGAGATTTATATGAGATCTTGATTCGCATTCAGATGAGATCAATAATAGCTGGGTTCTGATCATATAGGAGGATACCTTACCTTGATTTTGATCTATCACATAATACTGATTTTAGATTATTAGTTGCAAGTATTTTATTTGGATATATTCACTGATAAATTATCTGAGTAATGATGTTTATTGATATCGAGGTTTGAGTACAGAGACTTTCTAGATTTTATGTAACTTGAGGATGTCCCATTCCTTAGTTATTATCTTGATTGAGATTGAAACTATTGGTGATGTAACTTAAATTATAATTATATTTAGATCTTGAATTTGACTGGTTCATGATGGTAGTTATACGAGTTGATATCTGAGTGACATTATCAGTAGATTTGATTATTCTTATTGATGGTAAAACAGGTGAGAGTGTGGTTAAATATTGATGATTGATTAATTTGAAGATTCTTTATTAAAAGAACGAGATATTGGACTTGGATTTGTTAGCAGACTTAATTGAGTTGGAGTTGACCTTGGTTGAGGAGTAGACGTAGATTGGTTTGACCTGACCTAGTGGCATGTATATGCATAATTGACTAGTTACTTGGATTTCTGAATCTTACGTTTGAACTTAATGGAAGTAATAGTGTATGATGGTCTTGATTAAGATTAGATAGTGATGATTGGGTGGATATAGATGAGTATGTATTTTATATATTGGGACTTTGATATTTCAATGACTTTGAGGATCTGAGTTGATTAAATATTTTTCCTGGATTATTCTATTCATGCCAGCAGGTCATTACTTATTCTGAATATCATGAAAACTTGACTGATTATACATGACATTTACCTGATAATTATATTGTCCATGTTACCATAATTGCTGAAAAAATATTATATACGGTAACAACACTCTAATGTTATACTTATTACATGTCCTGTTATACCCGTATCCTATTCACTGACATTATATATCCTGTTATACTGGTATCCTGATTTTACATGTTGACGTTGTTACCCACCGAGTTATCCCAGTGGTCTAGGTAACATGTACATTAAATAATTTTGCTAAACTAATAACATGATATTAAACAACTTACATTGAGATTGGGGAGATTGATGGAGGAGACAACTCTGTATTTTGGGTGGATCTAGGATATAGGTTGCGCAGCCGAAAGAGGGTTCCACTGCAGGGTTCTCGTGGGGGTGACTGGCACCCCATCATGTTCTTGTTTCTATTATACATGTTATACACGTCCTTGACTACCTAGCGGTAGGACCTTGTTCAGCGCCAGAAGTCTGGGCCATGGTCCCGAGTATGTACGGGATCCACCTAAAGCATGGACAGTGTCTCCAACCAATCAGTTTCAATAATTTAGGATCTCAATTGTCACGTGTGTTAGGCGTAGTATGGGATACGTTTATTACAGGTGGCAATTGGTGTTCGCTGACATAATAAATAATAATATACTGTAACTGATTGTCTTTGCCTGATACATGTATGTATGTTGGACACCCGATGTTACACCTAACTTGATTGGACATCTGACTCTAGTACTGACTGACTCTACCCACCTGATATTTGATTGTATACATGACTTAATACATACTCTACTGTGTGCTATCCACATTACTGTTTGTTTACTTATTCTTGCCATTTTTTATTCCAGTTTATACTATTATCATATGTTCAGATTTATGTGCATGTGCATCTTTCCAGTTTATTCTTACACATTCACTAGGAGTTCTGACTCCATGAACTTGCATATTCATATCTGTGGCTATTTATTGCTGATCAGGTATTTGGAGAGGATTACATGCGTTACGAGGAGCTGGAGTCCCTCTCTCCTTGATTATCGGTATTCCTGCTCTTTTATTCATGTTATTTCCTAATTCTATCTATATCGTCTCCGGTTGCCATTTTTTTCTTTATTCATCTGCTATCATTGTGTTAGATATTTATATGTCATATTGCAGTGATATTAATATATCGTAGTAGATTTTATACCTTATTCAGATAACTTTAGGCTTAGCGTGTATGTGTGGGGTATTTTCCTCGTGTATATACGTCGCCGACTCTCGTCGCGACTCCGTTTCCACGTATTTTGGGAAGCGGGGCGTGACAAACACGAACACATCTCCCTTGTTAAGAAACTTCGTGAACAACTTGTTATCAGGGTTGGATGTCACGAAAGCGTAGAGTGAACCTTCGATTACTGTAAGAATCTCAGTGGCTCAGAGTTGTCTATGAGGTGGGTTGAGTCTGCCAGGTAGGTAGTCAACGCGAGCCATGGAGATGCCAAGAGTGTTGAGACCTGGAATCCGGTCCACATTGAGCAAGGTCACCTTGGATCCGACATCATTCAATGTATTACCAGGCTTGTCCAGGCCGGAGGAGAAGAAATCTTCGGCTGTGACAAGTTTGTGGTCTTTGCAGACAAATCCATTCACAAACATTGCAAGAATTGGAAGAACGAAACCGTAAGTAACTTAAATATGACAAAACAAGTTTGAAAAACAGATAGTCAGAGCACTTAACATTTGACATCTTGTTGGCGACACAGAAATTTTGAAGAGGACGAGGATCAGAAGCTATCACAGATGTGGTGATCAGAGCAAGAAGGGTGAGGAGGAAGATGCAAGCAGCCATGTTTAGCTCTTGTGAAGGGCAAAGAAAGCTAAAGCTAGTTTCTTGTGTGAATGATTACAGGAGTTGGACATATATAAAGATAATAGAGATGGAAGAAGACTTTGCATGTGAGAACAAGATTTTGACAGGGTCAGATACCTTGTCAATGGTGAAATGAGGCTGCCTCATTCTAAATATACTAACACCAAATGAAGCAGCCATCAATATGAATGCATGCACCCAAGCTTATTGGAAACTTTTTAAAATGTAAACTAATGACACGATGAAGAGTAACACGGTACTGATTAAAATTAGAGAAAGAGATTAGAACAAAGACATGTTCAAAAACAAGATTATCAGAAAGGATCAGAAATTAAATCTAAGCTAATGTCAGTGCATGGACAGCTTGGTACTTGCTCTCTTTTCTCATCTCAGAAGCATCAGCAGGCATAATTTCTAATGTAGCTCAAAAGATTATTAACTCTAATCACACTAAAGTACAAACAAAACCAAACTATACGGGCGCTTATTTGGTTATTTATATATACACATGCATACACATGAGAAAATATAAAAGAATGCTTTACGGATACGATAAGAGGTGTTTCTAATCAATAACAGATAAATATGCTGTTAAATAAGCTACTATTAAGACTCTAATCTTTTATATTGCTGAAAATTAATCTATGGTATTGAATTTGTTCAGTTTCCACAAATTTGGTCTAGTTATGCAAGGAATCATCCACAATAATCTAATGCCGGGTCTAATGCAACATGTCAGGAGAAGCAACACAAATGGCAGATCAGACATACACAGAAATTTTCTATATAATCGCAATGAAATCCTGGGTAATCAAGCTATTTTAGAAATTTTTTAAAAAAATAGTAAAGAACTAATCAACGGTCAACCATACGAGTGTTGTTGATGAACGTAGGAGCCGAACTATTCTAAGGTGGCCGTACAACAAATTGCACATAACTCGTGCTTTCGCATAACTGACTTGGCTCAGTATTAGGTAGAAGCTTGAGAAGAAAGTCCGTACAAGCGAAGAGAGTCGAGTTGTTCAACCCTTGTGTGTGAGAATTGTATCAGAGGTGGTCATCACACAAGTTTCAAGAAATATAACCTTCAAGGTACTAGATTTTGACACAGCACAGAAGATTGATGAATCCAAGCAAGGAAAATTAATGAACAAGATTTCACAAACTAATTTTGGTTTAGCTTGAACAATTCCTAACACTGCTGGCCAAATTTTTTGTTTACTGATCATGCTCTCAGCATCCAATTCAAGAATCTTACGAGATTAAAGATTTGCTTGCACAATGCGAGAACTGAGAAAGCAGGTAAACAGTAGTTTCTGCTGTGCATAAAAGTCAATATGATAATTAATTTCTACTAAATTATCATCGCCGTCTCCTCAACAGCTCTCTTACCTAGTCCATGACCGCGTATTTGAATTTTAGACTAAAAAATTTCCAGAAACACCGCAATTAGCTAAAGTTAATTACAAAAGAGACTAACTTCTTTCCAAACAAGGCAACTAACAGAAGTCGGTAACTGCTTAATTAAGAGGATAATCAAGACTCTATCAAACCTAGACACTTTTTTATATGATTATAAGAGCTAAAGAACATTTCAAACACTTTTCAACTAACCCAAAATCCCATGTCATCCTCCCTCTATATATATGGTCACCCCCAAAGCCATTCCACCAGCAAGTGCTTAACGCTTCCATCTCCTTCACATATATCATCTTGGCTGCTCGTTAGAGAGAAAAGAGATGGCTGCTTGCCTCTTCATGCTCGCTCTCCTTGCCCTTACCTCCTCTCTCGCGATTGCTTCTGATCCTAGTCCTCTTCAGGACTTCTGTGTTGCCGACAAGATGTCTAATGGTATGTTCACATTAGTCTACATTTAGTTAATTAAAGTTGCTTCTGATTTCATGAACTTGATCTTTGTTAAGCCTTAAGACAACTCCAATCTACAAATTTAAGTGAAACAATTACGTATTGATTTCTTTTACCAAAAAAGAAATATTAATTTAGCTTTTGCTCCTTGTATGCTGCAGTTTTCGTGAATGGCTTGGCCTGCAAGGACCCAAAACTAGCCAATGCCGAAGACTTCTTCTTCTCTGGACTAAATAAACCTGGAGACACCGCGAACAAGCTTGGCTCTAAGGTGACCCAAGTCAATGTAGCCCAAATTCCAGGACTCAACACCCTTGGCATCTCCATGGCTCGCATTGACTTTGCACCCAATGGACTCAACCCCCCTCATACACACCCACGAGCCACTGAAATCCTGACGGTCCTAGAAGGCTCACTTTATGTTGGCTTTGTAACATCCAACCCTGATAACAGACTCTTCACTAAAGTTCTAAACAAGGGAGACGTGTTTGTGTTCCCCGAAGGACTCATCCACTTCCAGCTCAGTCAGGGTCACATGAAAACAGTAGCCATTGCAGCTCTCAGTTGCCAGAACCCAGGTGTGATCACCATTGCTAATGCTGTGTTCGGGTCGAAGCCGTCCATTCATGACGATATTCTTGCCAAGGCCTTTCAGGTGGACAAGAATACAGTGGACTGGCTCCAGGCTCAGTTCTGGTATGACAATAACTAGAACCACAGACAATGAATGATGCAGATCCCTACTACAGCTACATATTGTATTGTTTGGTTTATATGTGGAGAGGTGTATTGTTAGGTTTATGTGAACAGAGTGAATGCATATTATACAGCAAGTAATAAAAAGGAGTGGATTTGCTGCGGTCACTCTTTCTTCGTGCTAGTTAAAATGTTGTCCACTGAACTTTAAAACATTTCAGATTTACAGAAAGAAACAATAGTTTCACACGAGTATGCACTGTGTGCGAAAAGGAGGCATAAAGATAATCCTCTTAAAACAGTCTAGTCTAATTCTTTATGGCATCAATCATATTCACCTACTGTTAGGACCTAATACCACAGATGAAGAAGAACATCCTGATCCTACTTACCAGAACACAGACGAAATCTCAAGATCATAGTTCCCAGGATGTAACACAGAAGTGGGATATAGCACTGACAGACACGGATATGCAACCTTCAAAAAATAGAAAACATGTCCATCTTCTTTATTTCTTCATTCAACAGTTTAAATTATAAAATCCTCTTGTAACGGGAATCAATAGGGATACCTTTCAAATCTTTTGCTTATACATAATGTAGTGGTCAAAAATTTACCCTCATCTGGATGACGACGCGTGTCCAAGCAACCGAGCATTCCCTTTAAGACTTCCACATTATTCAATCCATCTAGTAGTTTTCGCCACTCCAGATCTTCCCCAAATCCGCCTTCCGTCCCGAAGATACTTCACCCCGGAAAACTCTGCCACTCGGACATCCTAGATCTCCTCCGTCCTGAAAACTCGAAAACCCTCAATCCAGACTCCAGTGACAGATTATCACCAATCTCTGCTACTAGTTACGCAGCCTAATCCTCCTCCACGCTCATAATGTTTATCTCCCTTCAGCACGGGTAGTTATGGACCGTGATGAATTTCCCTGTATGTAATCCCAACAACCAGCACCTCTGAACGCGACTGTTACAACGTGCATATCGTGCGATTGTGAAGATCTCGCTATCCCTCACCTGCCTCCATAAACAACAGATCAGTCAAAGAAAAATGGAGAGCCTCCAACAGAGAAAAAGAACCTTTTTTGAAGAAAGAGTTTTACAAGGACTCAACTTGATATTCCAATCTTAATTCAAGAAGCTAAAGCCAAATTTCAATCCACACACATCCCTTACACACTGTAATTCCTATAATTTGAGAATTATAGTGAAGTTCATTTTTCTCCCCGTGGTTTTCTCCAGTTAAGGGTTTCCACGTAAAACTTATGTGTTTGCGTTGTGTTTTATTTACACGCATTAGATCCTCATTCTCATTCTCGCTTATGGTGAAGATCATCGTCCAATCACTTGTGGTGGAAAATCTCCACCACAAACTAGTGCTCTCATTGAGAGCTGAGTCCCTATAGTCAAGATCTCTCCCCTAAAAAATTTAAAACCTTCCTCAAAAAAGCCTCTTTCATAGTGCTGATAGCTCCAAGAAAGCAAACCATCACCCTCAATGGCGTAACGTCTAAAGGCAAGGCTATCAACACCACTAGAGGCACGGTCCCCCCACAGTCATAGATCAACCCCATACCACTGAGGACACCGGCTCCTCCTCACCTCAGGGGGCAGCTGCGAGTGTCCAACACTGCAATAGCATGAAAACCAGCTTCTTCAGATCGCTGATATAAAAGAGCAGATGAAGGAATAACAAGCCCAGTCCGATGGCGATCGGAAGCGGGCGACTCTCAGCCACGAGAATGTCATCCGTGAGCAGGATGCATTAAGGCAACTCAACAACTTACTCCAGACTGAAATCGTTGCCCTTCAAAATAAACAGCCATCAACGCAGTTGGAGATCGACCCTGAAGTCGTTGGATCTCCCGACATCCCAGCCCTTGACAAGATAATATAAAGACAGATTGCGAAAGCCAAGATGCAAAGCCACCCAACGCTTTCAGCTGCCAAAATCTCTGGCTCCCCCCTCTTCGAAGAAATCTAGGAGTGCGAGTTTTTGAGAAAGTTCTTGACTCAAACTTTTGACTACTACTCTGGAGTGAGCGACCCCTTCTAGCACATCAAGCATTTTCGGAACAAGATGGTAATCTACCCCCACAACGATCCGGTCATGTGCCTAACCTCTTCGTCTAGCTTGAAAAGTGTAGTCTCGGATTGGTTCTACTCTCTGCCGCTCCGCTCTCTCCACAACTTCGAGGAGGTAAGCGAAGCGTTTCGCACTTAGTACATCTCTTACCGGGAGGCCAAGAAGAACAACCATCATCGCTTCTCCATCAAGATGAGGCAGAGTGACAGCCTCAAATCATACATCAGCTTCTTTCAAAGCCAGCTCGTTAAGGTCCCAAACAGCGGTGAGGACGGCTCTGCACTCGCATTCATCAGCGGGTTGCAAGTCTCTCACCCCCTGTAAAAACACCTTCTAAAGCACAATGTCACTTAGATGAGCGAGGTCCTGTCACGAGCTCAGCCCTACATCCAACTGGAGGAGACAATGAAGACTTTCTTCAACCATACCGCGAAACATGGTGGCGGCGGAGGAAAGTCGAAGTCTCAGCACGAAGCGTCTGCCCATGCCCAAGACCTGAACAGGGGGCAACCTGCCTTCAAGAGATAAGCGCTCCTAGTCCTCTCTCCAACCCTACTCTAAGCCTTTAAATGGAAAATATTTCACTTTTCTAAGGCTCCCCATCAATGAGGTCTTCTACACGTGTGGAACTATTTTTATAAATCAAGGGCCTAGATTTATGATGAGTTGAATTAGGGTTTCTTGATGTATATATATATATATATATATATATATATATATATATATATATATATATATATATATATATATATATATATATATATAGGTAGGGTTCCCTCTCCACCACAATGACAATCTCTCTCTTGGAGGCCCCTCATCTTCTCTAAGGATAAAGAAGAGAACTTAGTGGCTGGAGAGAAGAATCCTCTCTCTAAACTCCGGCGTCCTCGAGATCGTGCAACCTACGACATCCCTTTCGTGATGAAATTAAGTATGCCTAAAACCCTCTTTTCCTTTGATCATAATAAAAAGGCTATGCATATATGAGATCTTGTATGGAATAAAATTTGATCTAACAAGAACAAGTTTTTGACAGGATCAGATAACTTGTCAATGATCAAATGAGGCTGCCTCATTCTAAATATACTGACACCAAATGAAGCAGCCATCAATATGAATGCATGCACCCAAGTTTATTGGAATTTTTTAAAAATGTAAACTAATGACACGATGAAGAGTAACACGGTACTGATTAAAATTAGAGAAAGAGATTAGAACAAAGACATGTTCAAAAACAAGATTATGAGAAAGGATCAGAAATTAAATCCAAGCTAATGTCAGTGCATGGACGGCTTAGTACTTGCTCTCTTTTCTCATCTCAGAAGCATCAGCAGGCATAATTTCTAATGTAGCTCAAAAGATTATTAACTCTAATCACACTAAAGTACAAACAAAACCAAACTATACGGGCGCTTATTTGGTATTTATATATACACATGCATACACATGAGCAAAAATATAAAAGAACGCTTTACGGATACGATAAGAGGTGTTTCTAATCAATAACAGTTAAATATGCTGTTAAATATGCTACTAATAAGACTCTAATCTTTTATATTGCTGAAAATTAATCTATGGTATTGAATTTGTTCAGTTTCCACAAATTTGGTCTAGTTATGCAAGGAATCATCCACAATAATCTAATGCCGGGTCTAATACAACATATCAGGAGAAGCAACACAAATGGCAGATCAGACATACACAGAAATTTGTTGGAGTTGGCTCAATTTCAAACTCATTTATTGTTGCGCAATTCTGCGTGTGACTTTTCGGATATGGTGCGGTCTTCTTCGAGCATGGTGCAGTCATACTTTGGGCTTGATATTCTACACGGAAATTGTAGAGGTACATGCATATCTTTGAATGGTCAAGGAGACGAAGCGTCATCAAAGGCCTATAAATAGGCAAGCTCATTGTTGTAAAAAGATCACTTGATCAAGCATCTTCTTCACTTGTTCTCTTGAAAGCATAGAGAGTGTGAGGGAAAGTCTCTTGTGTTGAAGAGAATTTTAAAGTTGTGAGAGTTGTGTGGAAGTCGGCGTAGTCGGGTGTGCCAAGTGCCTTGTATCCCTTTTGTTGATTCCACCATAGTGAAGCCTCCTCCGAGCCTCAAGCTCAACCCGTGGTTTTTCCCTTTTGGGTTTTTCACGTAAATCTCGGTGTTCATCTGTGTTGCCTCTCTCTCTTTCTATTTTGTTGGTTTTTTTCTATTGCTATTTAGAACAAGATTCTGTTGTAACGTTGATCTTCACGCCAACAAAGTGGTATCAGAGCAAGGTTGGAGTGTTCAAGATGGCGGAAGAGAAGTCAACAATCGGCGGTGTGAAGGTTGAGTTGAAACCATTTGATGGACGGAGCAACTTCACCTTATGGCAACGGAAGATGAAGAACATCTTGATACAACAGGATCTTCACATGTGCATTTTAGGCGTCGAGTCCAAGCCGGAGACAATGACTACGGAAGCCTGGAACAAGGCCGACATGAAAGCTATGAGCTCTATTGAGCTACACTTATCCGATGAAGTCACCTACAATGTGATGGAAGCAACAACCGCCAAATGCACATGGGAGAAGTCAGAGAAACTTTATATGGGTAAGACTCTATCCAACAAACTTTTCTTAAAAGATCAGTTGTATAATCTTCGTATGGAAGAAGGAGATGATCTTATGGAACATCTAAATTTATTTAATCGTTGCATTAACGATTTGTTGCGAGTTGAGGTCAAGTACGAGGAGGAGGACAAAGCTTTGCTTTTACTACGGTCCTTGCCATCATCCTTCAAGCATTTTCGAACCACACTCATGTTCGGCAAAGAGACTCTTCGGTTCGAGGAGGTTGTCCAAGACATTATCTCTCATGTCAAGATGAACAAAAGCACAAGTAATGACTTGAAGAATGAAGGTCTACTCGTCAAAGGATCAAATGAACGGGGACGATCCAAGGAGAAAGACAAGGGGACGGACAACCGCTGGAGATCAAAGTCCAGGAACAGTAAGGATGCGGAGTGCTACTACTGCCACAAGAAGGGACACATCAAGAAACATTGCCGAAAGTTCAAGGCGTATCAGAAGGAAGGGAAGAAGTGTGAGAATCCTTCTATGGCCGCTCTCACCACAGAAAACAAAGGTGAACTTTTCTCGGTTTCTTCGGGTAAACCAATTTTAGACTTATGGATTCTTGATTCTGGTTGTACCTTCCATATGTGTGCAAACAAGCATTGGTTTGATACATACGAGAAGAAGGATGGAGGTGAAGTTCTCATGGGGAACAATGTCGCATGCAAGATCATCGGCATAGGCACTGTGAAAATAAAGATGTATGACGGCATCATACGTACTTTTAGAAATGTGCGACATGTTCCTGCTCTCAAGAAGAATCTGATCTCTCTTGATGCACTCGGCCTCACCTAGTCTTCCGGTGGAGGAAAGATCAAGATTTGCAAGGGCTCATTGGTGGTCATGCGAGGTGAGAAACTTTCCAACAATTTGTACAAGCTTAAGGGAGATACTATTTCGGGTGGAGCTGCTATATCCACGCCGAAAAGTTTAGATGAAGATTCAGCTCAATTATGGCATTTACGTCTTGGCCATATGAGTGAGCGAGCCATGGAGGAGCTTCACAAAAGGAAACTGCTAAAGAATATGGAGTCTTGCAAGCTGGACTTCTGCAAGTACTGTGTACTTGGAAAGTAATGCAAGGTATCATTCAAGCCTACAAACAAGGAGAATCGCGCTAAGGAGGTTCTCAACTACATTCACTCTGACGTATGGGGGCCGACACCGACAAAATCCCATGGTGGTGCTCGTTATTTTGTCACGTTTATGGATGATCATTCACGGAAGATCTGGGTCTACTTCATGCGGGAGAAATCATAAGTTTTTTCGAAGTTTAAAGAATGGAAGGCCGAAGTAGAGAATCAAACTGGGCGCAAGATCAAGTATTTGCGCAGTGACAATGGAGGTGAATATCGAGATGGCAGATTCTTAGAGTTCTGCAAGAAAGAAGGTATCATTCGTCACTTCACAGCGAAGAAGACTCCACAGAAAAATGGCGCAGCAGAAAGAATGAACCGAACTCTCATAGAGCGAGAGAGATGCATGAGACTTCATGCAGGATTGCCTGAATCTTTTTGGGCAGAGTCTGTTAACCATGCTGCTTTCTTGGTTAACAGGTCACCATCAAAATTGCTGGATTCCAAATGTGCAGAGGAAGTTTGGTCCGATAAGGACATCGATTATTCTACTCTAAAAGTTTTTGGATGCAAGGCGTATGTTCATATCCCCAGTGATGAACGAAACAAGTTGAAGCCAAAGTCACTCGAATGCATTTTCCTCGGTTTCGAGAAGGGAGTGAAGGCCTACAGACTCTGGGATCCGAAGAACAAGAAGAAGGTATTGAGTAGAGATGTTGTGTTTGATGAAAGGCTTGGAGCAAAAGCTACTGGAAAAGACGAGGTTTGTAAAGAAAATCATTATACTGAAATTCCTTTTTCAACAGAAGATTCCTTTGCAGAGAATCAAGCTGAGGTAGAGCCGCCAGAGGAGCAACAACAAGCTGAAGAGGTTCATGAAGAACCTATGAGCATAGCACAGACAAGACCAAGAAGAGTTATCAAGCCCCCTCAACGGTTAGGTTGGGAGGATGAGGCCTTATATGCACTTTTAATTAGCGAAGAAGATCCATCAACTTTCAAAGAAGCTTTAGAAAGTAAAGAGCGGCAAGAATGGATGGCTGCTATGTCGGAAGAGATGATATCTCTTCACAAGAACTCTGTTTGGGAGTTAGTTCCTAAACCCAAAGATCAAAGAATCATCGGTTCCAAGTGGATTTATCGGAAGAAAGAAAGCTTAAGTGAGACGGAGGCACCTACTTACAAAGCAAGGTTAGTTGCAAAGGGGTTCTCACAAATAGAGGGAATCGATTATGATGAAATATTCTCTCCAGTGGTCAAGCATACATCTATTAGGGTGTTGCTATCTCTTGTAGCACAGCATGACATGGAGCTAGAACAGCTTGATGTGAAGACGGCATTTCTTCACGGAGATTTGGAGGAAACTATCTATATGACACAACCAGAAGGATATGTTGAAGCAGGAAAGGAAAATCATGTATGCAGATTGAAGAAGTCTTTATATGGACTCAAGCAATCTCCGAGGCAGTGGTACAAACGCTTCGACTCGTTCATGCTCCAGAATGGCTACAAGAGAGGTAAGTATGATTGTTGCGTCTACTTACACACATTTGATGATGGTCACATAATCATCTTAATGCTTTATGTGGATGACATGTTGATTGCATGTCGGGATACGTCAAAGATAAATAAACTCAAAGAAATATTGAGTTTAAAATTTGACATGAAGGATCTTGGTGCCGCCAAGAAGATCCTTGGAATGGAGATTAAGAGAGACCGGGATAACATGAGGTTATATCTTTCTCAGAGCAAATATATCGGAAAGGTGCTTGAGAAGTTTCATATGGTAAATGCTAAACCCGTATCTACTCCATTGGCTGCTGTAACGCCCCGATTCTAAAGATACGGAGTCGTTATGGCGACGTATATACGCGAGGATAATACCCCACGCATATACGCTAAGCCTAAGTTAACCTGAACAAGTTATAATCTAAACCAGATCACTGCAATGATACATATAAGACTACACATGGTAACATATGAATAATGACAAGAATAAGGCAGTTGAAAGCGATAAAAGATAGAGTCATGAAATAACTGGAATAAGAACTGATCTGATATAACGAGAAATAGGGAATAATACGAAAGCTAGAAAGATAAATGTACCAGAAGAGAATAGGAAGAAGCTCCAGCTATTCGCAAAGCGTACCGTCTCATCGAATACCTGCACATTAGAAACAATCGTCCAATATCTGGACGTGCAAATCCAGGGTCGTCAGAACGCGACCATAATGAGTGTGTGTGTAAAGGGGAAACAGCTCGTGCAGAAGAAACAATGTGCATAATTAGTAATAAGAGCAACTGAAGATAGAAGAGACTATATAACAGATAAATAAAAGAACTGTAATAAACATAATAACAACACGAATAAAGATAGGCAACAACTGATCAATAGTAAGCAAGCAACTACTGTCACAATAGGTAACCTATCACATGTCACTAGGCTGGTATACAATCCGGTCATGGTTATAGTTATATGTCTATCACAGTGATATAAATGTACAGTCAGGTGATAAATGTCAGTCACAATTCATTAACAGTTCATTATCATTTATTATGTCAGCGAACACCAATTGCCACTTGTAATAGACGCATCCCATACTACGCCTACTACACGTGTCAATCAGGGTCCTAAGTTATTGAAACTGATTGGTTGGAGACATTATCCATGTTTTAGGTGGGTCCCGTACATACCCGGGACCACGGCCTCAGTTTCCTGGCGCTGAACCAGGCCGTACCGCTAGGTACTCAGTAACAGTAACAGTAATCTCACTGTGAAAACAGTGGAACAGTAAACAGTACAGATGGGATGCCAGTCATCCCCCAGGAACCCTGCAGTGGAACCCTCAGTCGGCTGCGCAACCTGTATCCTAGGTCCACCCAAAATACAGACGCTGTCTCCTCCATCAATTTCCCCAATCCCAGTGTAAGTTGTCCATTTACATTATTATTTATTCAATTCAGTTAAACCAGTCAATGTCCATATTATCTAAAACATTGGGACGATACAGTGACAGTAACAATAACAGTACAGTAACAGTCAATCAGTAATCGTATACACGGTGAACAATATCAGTAACAGTAACAGTAACAGTAACAGTAGCCGTGTATACGATGAACAATAGAACTGTACCGTGATTACGGTCAATGATTCTTTCTCAGTAACTCTCAATAACATGAACATAAAAACAGTGACAGTCTAGACACTGATCCTCAAGTCACCAATAATAGAGATCAAATAGTAAAAGCTAATAAACTCTGAATATATATATAATATCACCGACTTCGCTAAATTCACTCTCACAATAATTTTATCCATATCACTGAGTAACCCAGCCTCTAACATCATAACAAGTTCTCATCAATACCAGAATGAATCATCACTTAAATCATCACCAATAAATGAATAACAAGTCAACACATACTGAATCATATCAAGGTAAGGGAATCATCCTCAAATAACTTATGGTCTAAACTATCTACTCTTGGTACTCAACCTCATCCATATATCATCTAACAGATCCCAAGTGTCAACAACGTCAATCTCATCTCAATACCAGTCAGGCTCCAAAAAGGAATATAGATTCTGGATAATCTCTAACTCAAGATCAATCTAAATCACAACTCAACTAATCCAATCATATCTGATATGTCCTCAAATACTCAACTAATAAAGTCAGGTCTAATTACTGATCATCATTCTATGTAAATAATATAAGTCCAGATCAATCCCAAGTTATGACAACCAACTCATATTCCCATAGTTACATGATCGTCAAGTATCAATATACATCAAAGAATCTGATATAATAATTATCATTCCAAGATATATCCAAAATCAAGCTCAGCTCTCTCACTCTAACAATTTAATCTGATTTCCAAATCTTCAAGGGTTCACACTTCTATTAAGATCAAACATAATATCCCAATACTCGGTATCACAACATATTCATGCCTCTAAGTTCTATCATGATAAGTCAAGTCATTCCATCCAATATCTATCCCTCGATATCATATACATCTATCAATAACCAATACGTAATCCAACATAAGATCAATCTAGTATACAGTCCAAGTTCCTTTACATTTAGTTCCAGTCCGAAATAGTAATCATCTATTCATGAAATGATATAATTCTGATATCTCAATGTCCAATACAAGATCCATACATATATCTGATGCTCAACTATGTACTTAATTTATCCATTCAAGAGATCGAGTCAAGTCACAGTCTAAAGGTATATAAAACTAGGCCTAAGCCAACAGAGACAATCTACCAACACATGGAATACCGCTAATACAAGCAAATGTCAACTACATGAATAAAGTGGACAATCATATATGTCTCATGAACTGGTACAAGCAATCAAACTAGTAAAGTATAACGAAAAGTCACATAAAATGATAAAGGCAACATGTAAAGCATATCATTAACGATAAATACACAAGAACGAACACTCACATGAAATGACGAGGTTTCGGAACCGAATCTCCGTCTGGTCTTCACTGCATGAACTGGCACTGATCTACGGATCATCCTATGCATCGGTCTTCGAATCTCCTGTGTGTCGGGTCCACAACGACATAATTCGGATCGGGTCCGGGTCTCCTGCAACTGGTCTGGATCTCACCAAATAAATCCGAAATGCCGTGGCACGCAACCAACACATACAAATAAATATAAATATACACTAAACTTACTGCCGAGCACACCGACACATACATGTACACTCACGTACACATACATATACGGGTACACATACATACATATATATAACATGCCTACATATTATATACTTACATATATATTAATGCATAATTACACATATACCTATACACATTAATTTAATGCATACATATCCAAATTAATAAATACCTACACATTAATTAATTACATCCATGCATGTACCTATACATCATGCATACACATGCATGCATGTCACACTCACGCACACACTTGCACATGCTAGCATTTCAAGTCAAAGTATATATATTTACATGCATACCATCATGTGATAATTCAAGCCATATGTACATAAACATCTAATTAATCTAAACCAACTTATATGTTTAATAAAAGAAATAGGAAAAGAGGGAAACTCACATAATGAGGTAAGACTTTGCGGCGCACCGACGGAGGCTCCGACGGAGGCATCCGGGGTCGCGGAGAGTGTCGTTGGATAGAGCAACTCGCCGTGAAGGGCGTGGGGTTCGCTCACGCTCGCTGACGGCGATCAACGGCATCCCGCGGAGAGCCCGAAAATGGTTCGGAGTAAGGATTTTGCCGCACATGCAATGAAAATGCACAAGCCTATAATGCATATAACTTTAACACTAAAATATATATAACATTCATTAAATATAAAAGGTCACCTTGCAAGGCCTGGGGAAAATCCAGAGATTGCGGTTGCTTGCTGCCACACATGAAAATACTCCACTTGAATAAACACATACATGATTATAAAAATATAATTAAAACACATCACACAAATAATTCTCCAATCACCAACAAATATACAGAGAGAGAGAGGGCACGTTACCATGGGGAGACGCTCTGTAGTTGATGTGGCTCGGCTGTGCTGGTGTTGTTGATGGCTCACGGCAACAATGGGGGGGATCCAGGTGTGTTGCCGACCAAGATGGGAGTATGCTCCGGCTCCGGCGATGGCGGGGAGGAGCTCCAGCAAGCCATGGAGGAGGGGATCAAGGACAGGGGCGGCCTGGGCTGTTGGGATGCGCCTGGACATGGAGGCGGCCAATGCATCACACCCACGGCCAATGAAAAGCTCGGCCAATGGTGCGCAAGGTGGTGTCCGCGGGGCTCCGGCGATGGGGTGCCGGGTGCTTGCCGCCCATGGCCTGGATGCGCGCAACAAAGGGGAGGGGGTTGCGTGAGCTGTAGGCGGCTGCGAAGAGGAGATAGATCTAGGTTTTGGTTTTTAGTTTAGGTTTGGAAGTTAGGATTTATTTATAGGATGGGTTATTGGGTTTTGGGAGAATAACTCAAATAATAATAAATAGAAATAACTATAATAATATTAATAATCAATAGTGACACCAAAAATAGTAGGCAAAATACTAAGAAAGGTAATTAATCATCACCACATAAATAAATACAAATAAATGCTAATAACTCTATACTAATAAAAACAGGTAATAATAGTAATCCTAATTAATAATAATAATGACAATAATAATAGCAGCACTAAATAGAATAAATAATAACCTTAATGAAATAATGAGAATAATAATTAAGTTAACAATTAATAATAATAATGGCAAACATAAAATATCAAATTACCAATTATTATCTCAAAAGAATTTCCATACTTAATAATAATAATCTCAGGAAAATAATAAATCAACTTGATTCATTAAAATACTCGGTAAATAAAAATAAATAAATACCTAAAGAAAATAAAATACAGTACTATTAGGTTAGGGATATTACAGCTGCACATTTCAATTTAAGTGCAAAGCAAAGTTCGTCTACTAATGATGAATTTCAAGAGATGAAGAAAATTCCGTATGCAAGCGCAGTTGGGTGCTTAATGTATGCGATGGTGTGCATAAGACCAGATCCCGCTCAAGCTATGAGCGGGTGTCAAAGTATATGTCAAATCTAGGAAGAGAGCATTGGCAAGCTGTCAAGTGGATTATCAGGTATTTAAAGGGCACCAGAAACAAAAGCATTATGTTTGAAAGACAACATGACGACGCGTGCATCACTGGTTTTGTTGACTCCAATTATGCTGGAGATTTGGACAAGCGAAGGTCTACTACAGGCTATGTTTTCACTTGTTGTGGAGGACCAGTATCTTGGAGATCTATGCTCCAAAAGGTTAGAGCTTTGTCTACTACCGAAGCGGAGTACATGGCTTTGACAGAAGCTGCCAAGGAAGCTATATGGCTCAAGGGTTTGGCAAGTGATTTGGGGTTACAGCAAGCTTTTGTAACAATTCAATGTGATAGTCAGAGTGCCATTTGTCTTGCAAAGAACCAGGTCTTTCATACAAGGTCAAAACACATTGAAGTCCGTTATCATCGGATTCGAGATTGGCTCAACAATGGAGAAGTCGAGGTGAAAAAAGTTCACACAGACGAGAATGCTTCTGACTTCTTAACAAAACCAGTTACGGCTGAGAAGTTCAAGCATTGCTTAAGCTTACTAAATATGAAGAGCTCTTAGTTGGCATGTGCACCTAGCCACCAGAGGTGCGGGAAGGTGAGTTGGTACTCATCAAGGTAATGAAATTGCTCATGAATGAGCAACAGTTGTTCCAGAGTGTTGTGTCATCTCTGAAGATTTGGACATCTCGCCAAGGTGGAGATTGTTGGAGTTGGCTCAATTTCCAACTCATTTATTGTTGCGCAATTCTGCGTGTGACTTTTCGGATATGGTGCGGTCTTCTTCGAGCATGGTGCAGTCATGCTTTGAGCTTGATATTCTACACGGAAGTTGTAGAGGTACATGCATATCTTTGAATGGTCAAGGAGACGAAGCGTCATCAAAGGCCTATAAATAGGCAAGCTCATTGTTGTAGAAAGATCACTTGATCAAGCATCTTCTTCACTTGTTCTCTTGAAAGCATAGAGAGTATGAGGGAAAGTCTCTTGTGTTGAAGAGAATTTTAAAGTTGTGAGAGTTGTGTGGAAGTCGGCGTAGTCGGGTGTGCCAAGTGCCTTGTATCCCTTTTGTTGATTCCACCATAGTGAAGCCTCCTCCGAGCCTCAAGCTCAACCCGTGGTTTTCCCTTTTGGGTTTTCCACGTAAATCTCGGTGTTCATCTGTGTTGCCTCTCTCTTTCTATTTTGTTGTTGTTTTTTTTCCCCTATTGCTATCTAGAGCAAAATTCTGTTGTGACGTTGATCTTCACGCCAACAAAATTTTCTATATAATCGCAATGAATCCTGGGTAACCAAGCTATTTTAGAAATTTTTTAAAAAAATAGTAAAGAACTAATCAACGGTCAACCATACAAGTGTTGTTGATGAACGTAGGAGCTGAACTATTCTAAGGTGGCCGTACAACAAATTGCACATAACTCGTGCTTTGGCATGACTGACTTGGCTCAGTATTAGGTAGAAGCTTGAGAAGAAAGTCCGTACAAGATACGAAGAGAGTCGAGTTGTTCAACCCTTGTGTTTGAGAATTGTATCAGAGGTGGTCATCACATACAAGTTTCAAGAAATATAACCTTCAAGGTACTAGATTTTGACACAGCACAGAAGATTGATGAATCCAAGCAAGGAAAATTAATGAACAAGATTTCACAAACTAATTTTGGTTTAGCTTGAACAATTCCTAACACTGCTGGCCAAATTTTTTGCTTACTGATCCTGCTCTCAGCATCCAATTCAAGAATCTTACGAGATTAAAGATTTGCTTGCACAATGCGAGAACTGAGAAAGCAGGTAAACAGTAGTTTCTGCTGTGCATAAAAGTCAGTATGATAATTAATTTCTACTAAATTATCATCGCCGTTCTCCTCAACAGCTCTCTTACCTAGTCCATGACCGCGTATTTGAATTTTAGACTAAAAATTTTCCAGAAACACCGCAATTAGCTAAAGTTAATTACAAAAAGGACTAACTTCTTTCCAAACAAGGCCACTAACAGAAGTCTGTAACTGCTTAATTAAGAGGATAATCAAGACCCTATCAAACTAGACACTTTTTTATATGATTATAAGAGCTAAAGAACATTTCAAACACTTTTCAACTAACCTAAAATCCCATGTCATCCTCCCTCTATATATATGGTCACCCCTATAGCCATTCCACCATCAAATGCTTAACCTTGAAGCTTCCATCTCCTTCACATATTTCATCTTGGCTGCTCGTTAGAGAGAAAAGAGATGGCTGCTTGCTTCTTCATGCTCGCTCTCCTTGCCCTTACCTCCTCTCTCGCGATTGCTTCTGATCCTAGTCCTCTTCAGGACTTCTGTGTTGCAGACAAGATGTCTAATGGTATGTTCACATTATTCCACATTTAGTTAATTAAAGTTGCTTCTGATTTCATGAACTTGATCTTTGTTAAGCCTTAAGACAACTCCAATCTACAAATTTAAGTGAAACAATTTCGTATTGATTTCTTTTACCAAAAAAGAAATATTAATTTAGCTTTTGCGCCTTGTATGCTGCAGTTTTCGTGAATGGCTTGGCCTGCAAGGACCCAAAACTAGCCAATGCCGAAGACTTCTTCTTCTCTGGACTAAATAAACCTGGAAACACCGCGAACAAGCTTGGCTCTAAGGTGACCCAAGTCAATGTAGCCCAAATTCCAGGACTCAACACCCTTGGCATCTCCATGGCTCGCATTGACTTTGCACCCAATGGACTCAACCCCCCTCATACACACCCACGAGCCACTGAAATCCTGACGGTCCTAGAAGGCTAACTTTATGTTGGCTTTGTAACATCCAACCCTGATAACAGACTCTTCACTAAAGTTCTAAACAAGGGAGATGTGTTTGTGTTCCCCGAAGGACTCATACACTTCCAGCTCAATCAGGGTCATATGAAAACAGTAGCGATTGCAGCTCTCAGTAGCCAGAACCCAGGTGTGATCACCATTGCTAATGCTGTGTTCGGGTCGAAGCCGTCCATTCATGACGATGTTCTTGCCAAGGCCTTTCAGGTTGACAAGAATACAGTGGACTGGCTCCAGGCTCAGTTCTGGTATGACAATAACTAGAACCACAGACAATGAATGATGCAGATCCCTACTACAGCTACATATTGTATTGTTTGGTTTATATGTGGAGAGGTGTATTGTTAGGTTTATGTGAACAAAGTGAATGCATATTATACAGCAAGTAATAAAAAGGAGTGGATTTGCTACGGTCACTCTTTCTTCGTGCTAGTTAAAATGTTGTCCACTGAACTTTAAAACATTTCAGATTTACAGAAAGAAACAATAGTTTCACACGAGTATGCACTGTGTGCGAAAAGGAGGCATAAAGATAATCCTCTTAAAACAATCTAGTCTAATTCTTTATGGCATCAATCATATTCACCTAATGTTAGGACCTAATACCACAGATGAAGAAGAACATCCTGATCCTACTTACCAGAACACAGACGAAGTCCCAAGATCATAGTTCCCAGGATGTTACACAGAAGTGGGATATAGCACTGACAGACACGGATATGCAACCTTCAAAAAATATAAAACATGTCCATCTTCTTTATTTCTTCATTCAACAGTTTAAATTATAAAATCCTCTTGTAACGGGAATCAATAGGGATACCTTTCAAATCTTTTGCTTATACATAATGTAGTAGTCAAAAATTGACCCCCTGGATGACGACGCTTGTCGAAGCAACCGAGCACTCCCTTCGAGGCTTCCACATTATTCAATCCATCCAGCAGTTTTCGCCACTCCAGATCTTTCCCAAATCCGCCTTCCGTCCCGAAGATACTTCACCCCGGAAAATCCCGCCACTCGGACATCCCAGATCTCCTCCGTCCCGAAAACTCGGAAACCCTCAATCCAGACTCCAGTGACAGATTATCACCAATCTCTGCCACTAGTTACGCGGCCTAATCCTCCTCCACGCTCATAATGTGTAACTCCCTTCAGCACGGGTAGTTATGGACCGTGATGAATTTCCCTGCATGTAATCCCAACAACCAGCACCTCTGAACGCGACTGTTACAACGTGCATATCGTATGATTGTGAAGATCTCGCTATCACTCACATGCCTCCATAAACAACACATCAGTCAAAGAAAAAAGGAGAGCCTCCAACAGAGAAAGTAACCTTTTTTGAAGAAAGACTTTTAGAAGGACTAAACTTGATATTCCAATCCTAATCCAAGAAGCCAAACTCCAATCCACACACATCCCTTACACACTGTAATTCCTATAATTTGAGAATTATAGTGAAGTTCCCCTTTCTCCCTGTGATTTTCTCTAGTTAAGGGTTTCCGCGTAAAACTTCTGTGTTTGCGTTGTATTTTATTTACACGCATTAGATCCTCATTTTCATTCTCGTTTGTGGTGAGGATCATCGTCCAATCACTTGTAGTGGAAAATTTCCATCGCAAACTAGTGCTTTCATTAAGAGCTGAGTCCCTATAGTCAAGATCTCTCCCCTCAAAATCCAAAACCTTCCTCAAAAAAGCCTCTTTTATAGTGCCGATAGCTCCAAGAAAGCAAACCATCACCCTCAATGGTGCAACGTCTAAAGGTAAGGCCATCAGCATCACTGGAGGCATGGTCCCCCCACAGTCATAGATCAGTCCCAAACCACTGAGGACACCGGCTCCTCCTCACCTCATGGGGCAGCCGCCAGTGTCTAACTACTGCAATAGCACGAAAACCAGCTTCTTCAGATCGCTGATATAAAAGAGCAGATGAAGGAACAACAAGCCCAGTTTGATCGCGATCGGAAGCGGGCGACTCTCAGCCACGAGAATGCCATCCGTAAGCAGGATGTATTGAGGCAACTCAACAACTCACTCCAGACTCAAATCGTTGCCCTTCAAATAACCAGCCATCAACACAGTTGGAGATCGAGCCTGAAGTCGTTGGATCTCCCGACATCCGAGCCCTTGACAAGCTAATCCAAAGACAGATTGCGGAAGCCAAGATGTAAAGCCACCCAACGCTTTCAGCTACCAAAATCTCCGACTCCCCCCTCTTCGAAGAAATCCTGGAGTGCGAGTTTTCGAGAAAGTTCTTGACCCAACTTTCGACTACTACTCCAGAGTGAGCGACCCCGTCTAGCACATCAAGCATTTTCGGGATAAGATGGTAATCTACCCTCACAACGATCTGATCATGTGCCTAGCCTCTTCGTCTAGCTTGAAAAGTGTAGTCTCGGATTGGTTCTGCTCTTTGTCGCTCCACTCTCTCCACAACTTCGAGGAGGTAAGCGAAGTGTTTCGCACTCAGTACATCTCTTCTCGGGAGGCCAAGAAGAAAAACCATCATTTCTTCTCCGTCAAGATGAGGCAAAGCGACAACCTCAAATCATACATCAGCTTCTTTCAAAGCCAACTCGCCAAGGTCCGTAACAGCGGTGAGGACGTCTCTGCACTCGCATTCATCGGCGGGCTGCAAGTCTCTCACCCCCTGTATAAACACCTCCTAAAACACAATGTCACTTAGATGAGCGAGGTCCTGTCACGAGCTCAGCCTTACATCCAGTGGAGGAGGCAATGAAGACTTTCTTCAACCATACCGCGAAACATGGTGGCGGTGGAGGAAAGTCGAAGTCTCAGCACGAAGCATCCGCCTATGCCCAAGACCTGAACCGGGGGCAACCTGCCTTCAAAAGACAAGCGCTCCTAGTCCTCTCTCCACCCTACTCTGAGCCTTTGGGACAGAACAACATGAGGCTCCCCATCAATGAGGTCTTCAACACCATCAAAGACTAGCTATGGGTTAAGCACCCGAGACCAATCCGATACGATCTCACGCTTTTTCAGAGCGAAAAAATATTGCTCCTACCATGACAGTAGGAGACACAAGACCATCCACTACTGGGCACTTTAGAAGTACATCCTTACTCCTAAAGTAGCCTCCGGATTCGCACAACTCAATGCTCCACCACCTACCTAGCCGCAACACTTGATCACCCAATGCAAAGCAATTGAGTGATCCCACATTTTCAAGAGACAGGACAATACTCCTATTCATACCACTTCATGTATTCCATTACAATATTGAATAAAATAACATTTCTGCTCCTAACCATTGCAGTCCTTCTAAGCTAGACGTTCTGCTGATAGGATTTTTCCCACTTGAAACTACTCCGCTGCTAGGATTTTCCCCACTCGGAGTCAGTTCTTCCGCTGATGGAATTTTCCCCACTCGGAGAACTGTGTCTAGACGTTCCGCAAAGGGAATTTTCCCCACTCGAAACCACTCTGTTGCTGGGTTTTCCCCAACTCGGAGTCAATTCTTTCGCTGATGGAATTTTCCTCACTCAGAGGACTCTGTAAGCTCTGTTGATGGGATTTTTCCCACTCGGAGACGTTAATGCAGACTTCCTTGCGGACCTCTTCTCGATTAGCCTACGAAAAACGAAACCCTCTGGTATGGGATTTCTCCCCCTCAGAGTCCCTACTCTACTGCAGGGATTTCCCATCTCAAAGCCCCCTTGATGTTCCATTGATGGAATTTCTCCTAATCGAAAACACAAACACTAGCCTACGACTCCCCTCATCCGACCTACGGGCAGATGAGCCCCCAGTGAGTTTCCTTCTGCCGGGTCCAAACTGGATCGCCACTAGCTGTTGGGATTTCTCCCACTCGGAGTAGACACATCCAATCTATCGACAGGTTGTACCCCCGCTTCAGGTCCCTCCCGATGTTACAGCTCAGCTGATGGGATTTTTCCCACTCAAAAGCAACTGTGAACCTGACTCCGCTGTTGGATTTCTCCCATTCGGAGGCCCAACTCCGCTGCTGGGATTTTCCCCACTCAGAGGTCTGGATCGCCACTCTGTTGATGAGATTTTTCCCACTCAGAGTATATGCATCTAATTTGTTGATGGGTGACACCCCACTTCAGAACCCTTTCAAGTTTGCAGGTAAGTATTCCAGAGAGCTTATAGTTACATGAAACATATGGAATAACATGAAGGTTTCTGATTGATCCAAACCTGCACAGAAAAATACACTTCTAGAATAGTGCTAGATCCTCGATGCTACCGTGTAGCCTAGGGCTAACGGGTCATGATCCACAGGGAGGGACAACGATAGAAGCATTGTGTAAGTTTCTTTCTTTTAATTTACCAAAACTAGTTAATATTTATTTACTCAGTTTTATAAAAAATAAAAATGTTTAGTTAAAAAGAGACTGTAGAAGAAGAGATGATGGTGTTGGTATTTTATTTACAAAAGAAAGGAAACAAATAAAGAAGGGTGTTGGTGCAAAAATCAGAAATAAAAAGAAATAAAAGAATATTACTTACTTCTACTGTTGAACCATAATGAAAATTTACCTTAGCGTAAAATAAAATGAAGTAGTAGAAAGAAATAAATTGAATACGGTGCTTGGTCAGATTGAGTACGATGAAGAAAAGTGGAAACCTCCATTGATAGTCACCCTTAATATAAGTTTCTTGAGAAAGGATTACAATAGTGTCACTCTACAATAACTCTTCCCTTCTTTTAATCATGCAACTCTCTTTACCTTAAGCTATAAAGAAAATAAAAATTACATTGAAAAAGAAAAGAAAAACTTAAATTAAAACTCTCTATGGAGTGGTGCCCCTCTGCCTTCGAGGTTACAGGTATTTATAGGAAAGAAAAACAAGTATTGGACGCATACGAAGATAGGAGGTGTAACGCTCCGATCCTAAAGATACGGAGACGTTATGGCGACGTACATACGCGAGGTGAAAACAACCTCACGCGTACGTTAAGCCTCAGTACAGGAAATCACCTCATAGTTATAGGGGTCCCAGCCGGAAATAAGTACAAGATTACCTGCAGAAAAAGGTGAGTGATCATAACAGATAGAAAAAGTAGGGATAAATAAGATAACAACAATAAATCATAAAGATACCTATGAAGTGTCTCGATGAGGAATCTCCTATGTGACTCCAAGGCACTCTCGGTTACTATGGTACGCGGATCTCCAATCTGGGCACGCAAACCCAGGGTCGTCAGAAAGCGACCTAGTGAGTGGTAAAATGAAGGGGGCAGTAATATATACTATAATAATACAAGCATGATACGAATATATAATACATGATGTTGTTGAAGTGATACCATATAATAAGCCTATATGAAGCAGTAGAAATATAGAAACATGTCCTCTTTTAATACCATCACTATCTAACCGGTCATCATCGGGTCATGAGTCGTATCCAGTTTATATAATAAATAATGTTGTCTAGTAGTGACGTGATGGAAATGAACATGGTAGTGATGTACATGAACATGTAGATGAAGTATGCAACATAACCATCCTACTGTGTTGTGCACATACAGTCATGCTGTCTGCAAAATATAGAATATATGCAATGCAGAACATGCGTAGTATGCCACGACATACAGTGTAACATGCACCAGGTAATGTAACAAAGTAGACATGTAACAAGATGGCGCATATATCATCAGGAACAGTAACAAGCACAACAATAGTATACATGTATCAGGTAAGTCATGTCATTTATATAATAGTAGCAATCAGTACCACCTGGTATTTTAATCAATCTCTTTCAGTGTCCCATACCACTGGCAGTTCATACTGGAGCCCGCACTCCAGTCGAACCCATCCGGACATGGTCTACGGGTACCATTATCCAAACGAGAGAGTGATCAAATAACAAGTGTTCCGACGTCACTATTGTGTATACTATTTTATTTTGTTCATTGGAAACCCCTGGTCGAGGAGCTCTTATCGGGTGGGTGTATCCCGTGCATACCCGGGACAACGGCCTTACCAGATCCCTGGCTGCTGAGACCAGGGCCAGCCTGCTAGAGCTGTAACATGTAACGGGAATCTCAATGAGTTAAAATAATAACGTGATGCTCATAAGTAACAGATGGTAGCCAGCACTACCCCGTCTCCTGCAGTGGGACAAACAATGGATCCAAACATCCACCCGATATGATCTAGTCAACCGTCAAGTCTCCCCCATACCCAAGTTCTCTTTATGATCTGATATGTCAAGTATACACTGTAACAAGAACCAATACAATATATGATACGAGTAACATGATAACTGGACCAGAGCTCTATTGATAGCATAGAACAATATAACGGGAAACGGGAACAATATAACGGAATAGTATAACATGAAACGGGAACAATAGATGTGGGATTCCATATGTCGTGTATCAACAGCTCTCATGTCCAGTAACGGGAATATCCATATCAGTAACATGAAACAATCATATAAGAGGAATACCGGAATCATATGGAACAATAATCATGTAACAGAAATAGTGTTCAATATAACGGGAATCCAGGAATAGTCATGAAGTACTAATATACATCATGATCCATGCAAACAGGAATATATAGACAATCAATGCATGTAGGTCGATGGGTCCAGTGGTATAAGATCATGAAGTAACTGTGTATAGCCTAGCCATGTAGCAGTATAATAGCATATCCGGGTAGCTGTAGTTCACGACTATGCAGTAATAATGTAATGATGCGCAGTATCAATGTATGAGTGAAGCATGCACAAGGGACCTCATGAAATAACAGTGTCTGTGCATTAGCATGTCTGTGGGACGGTGAGACTAGCACATGACATGTCAGTGTCGTGTATCCATGGAACATTGGTCATGAACATGAAATGATATGGTCCTATGTCATGTATCAGAGGTTGACATGCAATCACTGGTCGAGTGTAGTGGTGGGGCTGTGACGGTGACTGTATCATAGTGATAGTATACATGTAGCAGTAACGAAGTGACCGTGGCACGTGATGTGAGCAATGTACCTAACTCGCGTAAAGTAGATAGACTCATCTCTTACGTATATGTGATAGTCATCTTTATCATGAAGTGTCGCTGAAGTACCATGTATCGTGATTTATTCACATTTACGATTTATGGACTAAAGTAGTCACCCAATCTAACATGAATAAATATAATTTATAAAATGAAAATACTCACCAACTAGCCATAGGAATGTAGCTCTCTTTTCCACGATCGCAACGGATCCAGAATCATCCAAATCGGAGTTCGGATGCTCCCGATATCGCCCGAATACTAAATCATAACAAAGAGGGTTAAATATGTAAATAAAAATAAGAAATGCAAATACTGAATTGTACAAGGGGGTTTTCTGCAAATTTACCTTTATTGGGTTTGGATACGGGTTTGGGCTCATAACGGGTCGGGTTTGGATCCGATAACCCGAATCCATTAATTTAAGTCAAATGGGTACCTGGGCTAACGGGTTATTGGGTTTCCAAACGAACCTAACAGGGTTATTGGGTTACTCACTTAACTAAAAGAGTTATTGGGTTTGAGTTTTACCCAAACCCAATAAGGAGGAGGAGCAGCAGCAGCATATGCTGCTGCTTGCTCAGGTGCGGGCCCCGGCCAGCACAGCTGGCCGGCGGCGCCTGCCGGCGGCGGTCCCGGCCGCCGGCGACGGTCCCGGGTCCGGCCAAGCAAGATAGTGAGAGAGAGAGTACGGAGAGAGAAACAGAGAGAGGGGAAAGAAACAGAGAAAGAAAAGAAAAGAAAAGCAAAGAGGAAGAAGAAGAAGAAGGAAAGGGGAGGAAAGGTGGTGGCCGGCTTTAGGGCGCGGCCTGGAGTCGCGGCCGGCGGCGGCGGCCGGTGACCTAGCCACTGGCGACGGGTCGCCCTCCCCCTTCGTTTGGGGTTGCACAGCATACAGAGAGAGAGAGATAGAGTGGGGGAAAAGAGGGGGAGAGAAGAGAGAGAGAAGAGAGAGAGAGGAAAGAGAGAGAGAATGGGAGAGTGAGAGAGAGAGGAGGGATTTTAAAGAAGAGAGAAGAATGGCGGTGATGGGTTAAGGCGGTGGAGAAGCTTGGGGGAGAAGAAAGGGGAAAAAAAAGAAAAAGGAAAGATTTAAAAAAAATAATATTTAATTATTATTATATTGGCTCAGTATTCGACCAGCTCCGAACGGTGGCCAAAAATTACAGAAAATAAAGAATATTAGCCTGAGACGTAAGATGAAAACGGTTTGCAGAAAGTCAATCCGGTTTGCAAATTAAAAATCCCGGAAGCTATCCCGATATCGGGCGACACCGGTTTGGCCGGATTTTCAATAAATTCAGAAAAATCCCCAAAAATACCCTAACGTAGATAATACGATTCTAAGACACATGGTGAAAGCGAATTCTCAAAATATAACTCTGTTTGTGAAATAAAAATCAGAGAGCTGATAATCGGTATCGGTCGACACCGACTACGGAGATTTTTCAAAATAATCCAGAAAAATTCTAGAAAATCCTGAAAAATCTAAAATATTAGAAAATGATTGTGAAACTGAAATCAGCTCAATCAAATTATCAGGAAGGTCAAATCAATTTTGTACGTCGTAGCGCGTACTGATACTGTGATACGTACACCGGGATCAGGGGGTTATAGGAGGAGCTGGCGCTCCCCCAGGTTCAACTATCAGGCTGCGGAAACACGGCTTTTGCTGCTTTTCCGCGGCAATATCCTGGCTATAGGACCAGGATCAAGGGACGTTGGTCCGTCTAGGTGTCCATCCTTCTATCCTTCTCGATTTTGAATTTCTACTCTAAATTGATGATCCATCCTTTTATTCTCAGCGAAACTGATAAGGTCTTCATAAAATTCATTTTTTCCTTGAATTAGGATGAGTTTATCTCATTTGATATACCCTGTCTTCAGATAAGATGGCCTTTAGAACTTCTGAATTTGAATCGATCCCCTTTCTTTTGGACTTTTGAATTAATTGGATAAATCTGTTAATCTCTCTTTTCTTCCTTAATTACCTGCATGCCACTAAACATGAAAATACATTAATTAGCAGAGTTTTATAAATATAAATGCATAAATGTGACACATACGATATGAAGACATGTAATGCACGTGTATGATCAGTTTCCTTGTTTGGATTATCCCCTCGACATACTGGTTTCGTGTGATTAAAGGCTGAAGAAATCAAACATACTGGAGAGGCACAGTCGCCGAGGTATTATCCGAACGTCATCTTTGTTAATGTTTGCATGTATTACTCATCCTGGGATGACATGATTGTGTATGTTTAGCCTATAATTGCATGAGACATATAATATATACATGAGATTCTTGTTTGAATTATCCTCTCGACGTACTAGTTTCGCGTGGTTAGAAGCTAAGTGTATATAGTCTTGTTAGTCCAATCTGTTTAATTTACGCCTCTTAATAGCTCTTATTATGTTGCATCTAACATATAATTTAAGTTGCTCCGTTGCATGCTTGTGTGCACATCATCCCTCCGTTGTGGGCCAAAGGGAGTTTGTACCCCCAGTAGTTTCCCTCTACCGACCGTGAAACACAAACGCCAACCTACGAGCACCATCCGCTGTGGGATTTTTCCCACTCAAAGTCCCTACTTTGCTGTGGGATTTTTTCCACTTAGAGCCCTACTAAATTCCCCACTCTGCTATTGGGATTTATCCCACTCGAAGGCCAAAATGTTGTAGGTACCGCTAATGGGACTACCCCCACTCAGGAATGCCGCAAGCTTATCAAATCATTCTCAGAACAAACCAACCATACCGATGATAGGGATCAGCACTCCGAAGAGGCGTGATCATATCAATTTCGAAAAGTCAACGATAAAGCAAGCCAGGCAAGATCTAAAGAAATATTTTTATTCCAAAGGCATTTATATATGCTTTACTCCAAAAAGTCATTCCATTCTAAATATATTCCTTCAACACATATTTGATTACATCTAACAAGAGTAATACAAAACTCCATTACAGTTTCGTGTTTATATTTTTTTGAAAAGAAATACAGATGATCCCGATTCGATCCCTTCATCCTGTCGCAACACACCTCCGAACTCTGAGAACACTCCAGAGAACATCTATCAAAAGCCACAGTGTCATTGTTCACACCACTGCCACAGGACCCCGAAAGAAGCTCCGTTTCTTCACAAAAGTAAGAGATCCTTAAGATGAAGGACCTTCCCTCTCCGCCTGGAATACGCCTCCAAGGAAGCCAGACCGAAACCATCATCCTTCGCGCACCTTAGGGAGAATGACATGGACCCTCAAGGAGCGCTCAGTAGCCACTAGAACTCCCCGACCCCAGACGGACTCTGGCAAGACACGCGAAGCAGCGATGTTTGATCAGGATGGAACCTCCAACCTCCAAGACACACAAGCCAGTGATGATATCCCACTACCGACCCTTTGTTCAGAGGAAGAGGTCGGAGCTCTAGAAGAAGTGCTTCATCGGTGACATCCTCACGAAAATGCCCCTCATACTTTCCTCATGTTGCTCGCGCAAGAAAGGAGTCTCCAAGCGTGAGGCAGCGGTGTCCAATCAGAATGAAGACTCCAAGACAACCAAGATGGTCGCGGAGTCACATTCGCCTTTGTAACCGCCCAAGATAGCCCCTACTCCTACCTCGTACACACTATCAAGAAAGGACTCTAAGCCTCAGGATCGGAACTGGATCGGGCAAGTCGGAGATCAGATGAACAAATAGAGTTGGAGCAAAGCCCTCCCTATCTCCCTTGACAGCGAGGCCCTATCACAGCGACTAACGTGTTGTGGCAAACTCAACACAATGATTGACATATTGCGCCAACCCGACTCTCGCATGGCAAGAGCCCGACCACCATTTCCTCCGTCTTCTCCTCTCCTTTTCCTTCATCTGATGAAGTAAAGAACAGACATGACAACCCAGCAGGACAAAGAAGAGAAACTTTGAAACAAAAAATTCTTTGAAAATAGCAGAAATTATTTCCATCCAAGAGTTCCACCATATTTATAGAAGGAAGAAAGTCGAACTGTCTCCATTCAAATTCTGAATCCCTGAAAAATCGATCCACATCCAAGATTCTCGGTCAACCGAATCAACAGGATATTAACTGCCCTGCCACACGATCTCAGTCATCATGGCGCCAGGATTCGAAGAGGCGCTAGTTACAAGTTTCAAGGATTCTAATCGACTGACAGGCAAGCTATCCACCAGCTGCACGATCTCCAAGTATATCAGAAGATTCGCATTTATGATCCAAATCCTCTCATGCTCACAAACATCAAGGAGAAGTCAAAGCATTAAAAGATCTCCTACCAACTCCGCCCTTCTGACTTCTCTTCCATATGCTCCGACAAGTGAAAGAGCGGGGAGACATCTGCAGTGGTTAAAAATTGACCCTCATCAGGATTGCGATGCATGTCCAAGCAATCAAGCACCCTCTTTGAGACTTTCATATCATTCAATCCATCTAGCAGCTTCCGCCACTTTAGATCCTCCCAAGTCCGCCTTTCATCCCGAAGATTCACCCTGAAAAACTCCGCCACTCAGACATTCCGGATCTCCCTCCGTCCAGAAACTTCAAGACCCTCAGTTTGAGCTCCAATGACAGATCATCCTCAATCTTCGCCTCCAATTATGCAGCCTAATCCTCCCTCACGTTCATAATGTGTAACACCCCTCAGCACGAGCAGTTATGGACATTGGCGAATTTTCCTGCATGCAATCTCAACAACCATCACCATTGTTCACGACCGTTATAACGTGTATATCATGCAATTGCGAAGATCTCGCCCACACTCACCTACCTCCATAAGCAGCACATCTGTCTAAGATAAAAAGAGAGCCTCCAACAGAGAAAAAATATTTTTTGAAGAAAGACTTTTAGAAGGACCCAACTTGAGATTCCAATCCTGATCCAAGAAGCTAAAGCACGATACCCACACACATCCCTTACACACTGTAATTCTTGTAATTTGAGAAGTATAGTGAAGTTCCTCCTCCTCCCTACGATTTTTTCTAGTTAATGGTTTTCATGTAAAATCTTATGTGTTGCGTTGTGTTTTATTTACGCGAATTTAATCCTCATTCTCATTCTCGCTTGTAGGGAGGATCGATCGTCTAATCACTTGTGACAGAAAATCTCCACCACACATAACAAATGGTTTTAGAAGTTTTCTTCTATAAAATGATGACTAATTTATACTAAGTGTCTTCTGACTAAGTATAAATTTGTTCCTTAAAAAGTTTTTTCAGACAAAGATTCTCCAAATATGTTACAATAGTAATTGAAGTATCAGTACTCAGGCATATAACAAATAGTGTCAAAAATTGAATCCTGAGGTTTTCAATACAATGCAATGTATTATTAACAAGGTTCTAATATCGGATATCGGGATCGTATCGGACAGGGGTTTTTCATATTGAATATCAGATATCGGGAGAGATATCGGGGATACGTGCGCACATCGGGCGTTCATATTGAACACTATGTATAATGAGATTTTGATGACTAAAAATTGGTTTAGTATCATAGATATCATCTACCAAATAAAAATGATGTAATATATATATATATATATATATATATATATATATATATATATATATATATATATATATATATATATATATATATATATATATATATATGCAAAGATGGTAAAAAACAATGTACATTTGCCAGCATGCAATAAATAAGTTATTTCATACCAGGCGATATCTCGAGCGATTTATTGCCTGATATCGGGCAATTTATCGGCCGATATTTCAAATATCGGCCTTTTTTACTACAAACGATATGGGCGAATGATTTCCCCATATCGTATCGGCAACAGGCACAAAAATGAGATATCGGCGGATATCTCCGCCGACTTGGCCGATATTTAAAATAGGGATTATTAGTCTTTGACAACTGTTCAACACATATGCATGCATGTGTGTGTGTAATATGAATGTACATGTATGTGTGTGTGTGTGTGTATGTACATGTATATGTTTTGTGTGTGTGTGTGTGTGTGTGTGGGGCTAGGAGCTTGGTTTAGATAAGCTACACAGCCGGCTGATCCTATATTCTTCAGATAGAAATCTATACCTAAACACAGGGCTTGGTGCAAAATGTTAGGAGAGGCAATACAAATGGCAGATCAGACATCCACAAAGAAAATTTCTATATGAAGATCACAATGAAATCATAGGTAATTTGCAATATGGCTGACTTTTTCCTGATTTAAAAAGAACAGTTAAAACTAATCAACAGTCAATCAAACAAGTGTCGTGATGAACACAGCAGCTGAACTACTCTAAGATGGCCATACAATTGCACATAATTCGTTTGCATCAGTGACTTGGCTCATTATTGGGTAGAATTTGAGAAAGAAGGTTTGTACAAAATACAGAGAGTCAACTTGTTCAATCCTCGTGCATGAGAATTAAACCAAAGGTCATCATCCATTAATTTTAACAAATCCTATATTTCACACAGCACGTGAAATTGATGAATCTAATCAGAGAGGAAATTGTCCAACTGTAAAAATTCTACAGCAAGAATCTTGCCCTGATAGTTGATTGCCAGCAACAGAGCTAAATTGAGGAAAAAGAAAGATACAAGCAGCGGACCTAAATATTTGGGAATAGACTCTTTATTGGAATTGTAACAAACTATGCTACAACCAAAAAAGGAAAAAACGGAGCAGGACCTTATAGATTTGCTTGCACAATGCAAGAACTGAGAAAGCAGGTAAACTGCAGTTTCTGCTGTGCATAAAAGTCAGTAATGGTAACTAATTTCTACTAAATTATTATTGCCGTCTCCTCAACAGCTCTCTTACCTAGTCTATGTCCGCGTGTTTGCATTTTAAACTAAAAATTTCCTGAAACACCGCAATTAGCTGAAGTTAATTAAAAAAAGACTAATTTCTTTCCAAACAAGGCAACTAACAGAAGTCGGTAACTGTTTAATTAAGAGGATAATCAAGACCCTATCAAACCTAGACTGATTGTAAGAGCTATAGAATATTTCAAACACTTTCCAACTAACCCAAAATCTCATTTATATTCAGTATGGTTTAAAAAGTTTTCTTTAAAAATGACTCATTTATATTCAGTATTTTCTGAATAAGTATACATTTGTTTTTTAAAAAGTCTTTCAAACAAAGATTCTCCAGACACGCTATAATAGAAATTAAAGTATCAGTATGCAAGCATATAACAGAAAAGTGACAGTAATAACAAAACTATTGTAACCAATTAGTGTCAAAAAAAAAGCACCCTAAAAGTTTTCAATACGATGCAATGCGGTATCAGTCTCTGATAACTGTCCAATTCATATATGCATGGATGCAAGCATGCATACATGAGTCTCTCTCTCTCTCTCTCTCTCTCTCTCTCTCTCTCTCTCTCTCTGCGCGCGTGTACGTTTATATATGCGTCTATATGTATATGTATATGTGGATGTGAACGATAACTATGGTTTAGACAAGCTACACAGCCCGCTTGTCTTACACTGAGAAATTTATTCCTAAACATGATGAGGTCTTAAATAAGTTTTATATGACATATGATTTTCTCTGCATGAACCTCTTCCTAATAGAAAAGTTAATCCTTTGTCAACTCGAAAGATATTGCCTACAATCTGTTAGCAATCAGTGGCTCATTTGGCAGACAGAAGTCTGCCCATGAGATGATCTCTCTTAAAATTGAACCATTCAAGCAGTGGCAGTCATGACGCTGCATGTATTTTGTGCTTTCAAACCTGCAGCATAAGGTAGTATCTAGAGAGAAATCAGCTAATCCAATCCATGTGTGTGTGTGTGTGTGTGTGTGTGTGTGTGTGAGGGAGCTGTATTTGAACCCTGGACCTCTTTTACAACAGCAAGAGACTTGAATGCGAAGCTTCAGTGTACCTAAGGCTTCCAAAATATTGATACAAAGTCTATGGCAGTGACATTGGAACGTACAAGATGCCAGGTCTAGTAAGCTAAAAACCTTTCTAAACAACCATGAAGAACTCATGACACCTGAATATGGTATTAAGATTACTTCAATAGAACAGTTCTCAAGGCTGCTGGACAAAAAATAATTTACGAAATCAGATTCAAAACTCAAATCTTATTGGATAATAACTAGTTCTTTTTTCTGAAGAATGACTATCCATCTACCTATGTTATTCATTTCATATCCATGTAGTAGTACTTTCTCTATTCAAAATAAATTCCATATTTCAAAAGAAAATGTTTGAATATAATTAGTATGCTAGTGTTTGAACAATTTCAAAATATAAAACAGGACACATTCAAATAGATAGTTCATAGTGAAGAATCAAAACATCTAGGTCAGTCCTTTCATACACTTGCAAGTGTACTTTCAATGTTAAAACAAACGCATTTCCAAAAAAAGAGGTAATAAAATTAGCAGAGCACATGGAAATTTTCAAATATAAAACAGTGCACATATTACATGGAAATCCCTAAGGAAGAATCAAAAGAAAAAAATTAGATGGCATAAAACAAGTTTCAACAACTAAAACTTTTTCCAAAAGATAACATATCCATAGAATTACATACTCTAAACACCTTTTTAATTCCTCTGGTTTCTCAAAAACCTCACTAGATTAACAGACAAGTAACAGCACTTTTAAGTCCATTTATTCACATAACAAAGAACTTAAGCCTAGTTCATTAGCTTTTACAATAGGTCTTTACCCATGGAACTAGATATTTAGAATCTCAAAGTATTGAAGAAAATCCATGGGTTCCTCCCAAAAGGGAAAAAAAAGAACAAAATACTCGTGCTGATAAACCAAGTTGAGCAAAATGGAATCAGTAGTTTGCGTGCGGTGAAAAAAAAAAATACCTTCTAATTTATACTTAATTTTATTTCTTCTCCTGGTTTTCGCGTAACAGGTCCACAATTGCATGTTGAAACCAATGAATACTGCCTCAAAACACATAATTATTGGCTACACGCATGAGGGAAGGACTACTTCCAGAGAAGGCACTACCAAAAGCAGGTAATTGTTTTAACAGTTTATTAAGAGGATAAGGGACAACAACAACAACAACAACAACTAAGCCATTTGTCCCAAGTACTTGGGGTAGGCCACATGAACCAAAAGAGAATTACGCCGGATCGGGCACATGGATCAGCTTTCTCCACTCATTCCTATCGAGAAATGTGTCTTCACTAAGACCTTTAGCCTTTATATCTTACCTCCATCCATGTTTTCTTCGGTCTCCCCTGCGCTCTTTTAACTTGCCCTAAATTGATACACTCTATTCGCCGGATTGGCGCATATGTAACTCTACACGCACATGACCAAAACATCATAGGCAGTTTTCTCTCATCTTCTCTTCTATAGGGGTTATGCCTATCTTAGTACGAATATCCTCATTTCTCACCTTATCTCTCCTCGTGTTATCACACATTCAATGAAGCATTCACATCTCTGCTACACTCATCTTCTGGGCATGATATCTCTTTATAACCCAACATTCTGTGTCATATAACAAAGCTAACCTAATAGCAGTCCGATAAAACTTTCCCTTCAGCCATAACAGAAAGTTACGATCACATAAAACTCCTGTTGTACTCCTCCATTTCAACCAGCTGGCTTGGATCCTATGGTTGACATCACTATCAATCTCCCCATTCTTTTGGATAATATAACCCAAGTACTTAAAATTACTGCTCATCGGTATTTCTTATCCATCTAGTCTCACAATACTATAATTTCAGATTCCATGTTTACTGAATTTACACTCCATATACTCTAGTTTGGCCCTACTTAATCTAAAACCTCGAGATTTTAGAGTTTGCCTCTATAACTCCAATTTGACATTTACCTCAGCTCTCGTCTCATCGACTAGGACAATATCATCAGCAAATAGCATACACCACAGTATCTCATCTTAAATAGCTCTACTAAGCTCATCCATCACTATCGCAAATAAGAATGGACTCAATGAAGATCCTTGATGCAATCCAATTGTGATAGAAAAATCGCCTATTATGTCTCAACAAGTTCTGACATTTTCGACTACTCCATCATACATATCCTTGATTATATCAATATATTTGATGGGGACTCCCTTTTTCATCAATGTTCACCATAATACCTCTCTTGACACCTTATCATAAGCTTTTTTCTAAATCAATAAAGACCATATGCAAATTTCTCTTTCTCTCTCGAAATTGCTCTATAAGTTACGAAGCAAATGAATAGCCTCTGTCGTCGATCGCTCCGGCATGAATCCAAACTGGTTCTCTGATATTGTAACATTCTGCCTTAACCTGTGTTCAATTACCCTTTTCTCAAAGCTTCATGATGTGACACATGAGTTTTATTCCACGATAGTTTGAATGACTCTGGATATCACCCTTCTTCTTATAGAGAGGTACTAAGATACTTTTCCTTCACTCATTTGGTATTTTTTAGTTAGTCAGATCTTATTAAAGAGGTTTGTCAGCCATCTCATGCCCACCTCTCCTAAGCATCTCCATACCTCAATAGCATTCTATCTGGGCCAACAACTTTCCTTAACTTCATCCTCTTCAAGGCCTCTTTAGCTTCAGATTCGCTAATTCTAAGCATATAATTATAGTTCATATCCTGACACTGAATGGTAAGATCATCCAAGTCTTGAGTAGAACTACCATTGAACAATTTATCAAAATACTCTCTATCTTTCTTTGATTTCTTCATCTCGAAGTAAAACCTTCTGATCCTCATTTTTGACATATCTCACAGTACATAAGTCTCTAATCTTTCTCTCCCTTATTCGAGCATATATATTCTTTTCAACCTCTTTGGTGTTTAACTTCTCATACACTTCTTTGTACACTTTAGCTCTTAGATTCTGAACAGCTTTCTTAGCCTCCTTCTGGTTAGTTTATGCCTCTCAAAACTCATTCCATCACAATTTTTTTTTCAAAATTTTATAAGAGTATCGTTTGATCTTAATGGAAGCTTTTACCTCTTCATTCCACCATGATGTGTCCTTACATGGTGAAGCACCATCCCGTGACTCACAAAGTATATCTTTAACTACTCTTTTAATGTAGCTAGCTATTTTGTTTCATGTTGTATTCGGATCATCTTGGGCTTTCCAATCTACTTCACGTACTACTCGATCTATAAAAACTTTTGGTTACCTTCTTTTAGCCGCCACCACTTAATCTTAGGATCCAACTTACATTTAATCTTTCTAAATCTCCTTCTAATCTGGATATCTAAAATTAAGAGTTTATATTGGGTTACTACACTCTCACCCGGTACTACCTTACAATCCATACAACAACCTCTATCTATTTTTTTAGTTAAAAAAATCTATTTGGCTCGCACTTGATCCACTTCTAAAAGTGAGAAAGTGAGGCTCTCTCTTCCTAAACCAAGTATTCGATAAGATCAAATGATATGATAAAAAAAAATCTAAAATCGAATTACTTGGTTCATTTCTTTCTCTAAAACTAAATCCTCTATGTATACTATCAAACCCATAACGACTAGTTCCTACATGCCCATTAAGGTCACCGCCTATGAAAATCTTTTCTCTAATAGGTATGCCTTGCACAATCTCATCTAAATTCTCCTAAAATTGACGTTTACTTGACTCATCAAGTCCTACTTATGGTACATAGACACTAATAATATTAAAAATCTCCTTACCTAAAATAAGTTTAACTAGTAAAATCCTGTCACTCTTTCTCCTAAGCTCCACTACATTCTCAAGCAATTGTTTATCTATAATCACACTCACCCCATTACGATTTCTATCTCTATTAGTATACCAAAGTTTATAACCTCAAGGCTCTATAATTCTAACTTTTTTACCTACCCACTTAATTTCTTACCACACACAAAATACTAATATTCCATCTAACCATAACATCAACAAACTCTGCTAATCTACCTGTAAGAGAACCTGCGTTCTATGATGCTAACCTAATCCTATATTCATGAGCTAACTTCTTTACCCTCACCTGTTCATAAAAGTATGGAACGCTTACTTATTTGACACCACATCTGGGCGCCGATGTGGCGCGTCATTTCTGGATGACGACCTAGCAACCCTTTCTCACTTTTCATTACACTCGGGCTCTGATGTAGCGCGTCGCTCAGTAGGGAACGCCTCAACGAAATTTAGTTTTTAGTTCATGTTCATAGTATGTGACAATGTTTTACGTTGGCTGTCACAGGCCTACCACAACCCTCCTACTTTATCCTGACTTGAGACAGGCAGTGAACAGTGCACTGGCAGAGTTCGGATAAGGGAGACACTAGTAATAATTTATAGAAGAAAAGGACCATTTCAAAGCATATCAACTACAAACCAAAATTCCGCTTCGTCCACTAGCAGAAGAATCCTATCATCCTCAAGCTATCTAGTCTATCAAGCGCCATAACACTCAAAACTCCATCTTCCATCCAGTTTTCTTTTTTAAGAAAACAAGATGGCTTTAAGAAACAAGATGGCTTCTAACTTCATGTTGCTTGGCCTTCTTTCCTCAGCTCCTTTCTCGCTATTGCTTCAGACCCTAGCCCTCTCCAGGAATTCTGTCTAGGGCTAAATCAATTAATTTGTATTGTTTAGTCTGAATAAGCAAACACTGTATGCATATTATGTTCTACTCCAATATAGGCATTTGCATTTGATAAAAATATTTCCCATTCCCCTTTGGTCAGCTAAAGAGGAGAGAACTGCCGTATTTGATTAGCTGCGAAGAGGTCAATTCCAGGATTTAGAGTTGCAATTTGCAAAAAGGCTACGGCCGAATTAGTCTCAGTTCATTCACAACTAGGAAAAAACCAACAACCTCTTTTGGCAACCACTTCATGACTCCCTTACAACTCCAAATACTGTTCTACTCTAAGTAACTCTTATTTCCCTTATCCAAATCCCATCAGTTGCAAACAAATTAGTCTCAATATTAGTGCAGCTCAAGATGCAATCATCCAAACATAGGATTTGGCCTCACTCCATATAACTTCTATTCATGCAATGAAAAGTTGCACGGAGCTGCAAGGCATTGCAGCTAACCCATCTGTCAATCTAATAAAAAGAGTTTTCTTATTGTAAACGATGATTCTTAACATGGACAAAGATCCGGCCAAGAGTTAGTTTAGCTTCTTTGTTATTTAAAAAACATCCAAATGAACCAATGAATAGTGTGTTGTTGACAACAACCATACGGCCATTGACTACGACATTAAGAAATGAACCTCGGGTGTACTGATTGCACAAAACAGAGTACAGAGAATATGAAAAGTATATTGATTGGTTTTAACTCTGAATCTTTACAATTTAACCGCTGTAGCAAGAGCTAAACGGGTCAAACCTCAGGGAGAGATGCGATGGAAGTTTTTCGGTACTATTGTCTTCTTACTATCTTCTCTGTTTAAAGCAATGTTCAAAATAACGATAACGTAATGATAACATTTTTCTTCTGTTATGTTAACATAGGTTATAACGTAACGCATAACGTAGGTTACGTGATTTAATATTTATTTAAGAAAAATTAATATATATACTATATTGAAAAATTATAAATAGAAAAATAATTTAAAATATTAAAATATCAAAACAATATATAACACATTTATCAAGTTTCACAACAATTTTTAGCAAGTATCACGATAATATTTTACATTCACAAGTTATAATTCATAATTTCATTTACACAAACAACAATATGATTTGCATATTTCATTATAATTCATAATTTTTATCATGCTATTTATAATTTTTTATCATGCTATTCATAATTTTTCACATTCGCAAGTTATAATTCATAATTCCATCTAAACAATAACATATGATCCGCATATTTCATTATAATTCATAAATTTTATCATGCTATTCAATCTACAAAAAGATTCATAATTTAATCATAATTCATAATTTCTTAGTTACTCTATTCATTATAATTCATAATTCAATTTACAATATGCTATTTAATTATCCCCCCGTGTCCTTCACTCTCTCTGATATTTTACCCCTGATCTCTCTGCTCTCCCCTCATCACTCTCTCCACTCTCGCTTCTTCACTCTCTGATATTTTACCCCTGATCTCTCTGCTCTCCCCTCATCACTCTCTCGACTCTCTCCCTTCGATCTGTCTCTCCCCCTCCCGATCTGTCTCTCGGCTCTCTCTCTCGATCTCTCTCTGCTCTCTCCCCCTCAGGAAAGAAAGCAGAGAGAGATCGAGAAAGCAGAGAGATCGGAAGGGAGACATCCTGGAGGAAGACTGGAGAGAGAGAAGAGAGAGCTTACATGTGTTTGGAGACAGAGAACCACCACTTGGAGACGACACCGGCGAGAACCAACACGACAGAGAACCACCAAAGGTAGTTCTTCTGTTGTCAACCAGAGAGAGGTATGTTTTTTTTCTTTTCTTGGCGCCGAACGAGAAGATGACGACGAGGTTGCAGAGAGGATGACGAACGAGCGAATTTGTGAGGATTATTTTTGCCATAGACCGGAAGAATATGAGGGTTTATAAAAAGTCGACTTGCATCATAACGTAGGTTATGGTGTGTTACGTTAATAACGTAACATACGCAAATTACGGGCAAAATAACCATAGTTATCAAACATTGCGTTTTTTAGACCTGTTACATGACAATTGGTCGACGTTACGTTATATAACGAGTTATAACGGGTTACATAACGGGTTTTTTAAAATACTGGTTTAAAGAACTTAGAAAAAAAAGATGAATTATATGTGGATAAAGAATTAAACTAAAAGAAAGGTTCACATCTTACTAATAATCAACCACCATACATGCTAATACTAGATAGATAATTACTTCACTTCAAATCCTAAACATGATATTCTACCACAAAATCAAGAAAGATACATAGGATAGAACTAGGTTACATCCAAGTTTTAATGTTACAGTATCAAGATTGTCAATCAAGTATAAAGTAAGAAAAATCATTAGAAAGTATTTAGCAAATCTTAACCCTATATGAAATAACACTAATCAAAGTTTAACATTAAAATATCAAGATTTTCATCAAGTATAGATTAAGAAAAACACTTAAGAAGTATTAGCAAATATTTGACCTAGTTGCTTATCCTAATGAGTCTTCAAGAATAAAAATTTAAGTAGGCATGCATATAATCTAATCTGATTATCCACTAGACATTAGATGTGATGGTGGTGATGTCTTAGCAAGCCATGAGAAAAATCTAGCTACTCATGATAAACATGACAAGTAAAAGAAAGCAAGAAATAAAAAAATAAGAAAAAGCAAATAAGTAAATAACAAAAGAGGTATGAAAAGAATGAAAGCAACTTGTATTGATCTGTCATCTCGAATTACAATGGCTTCTCCTGCTCACAAATCTTGAATTAGAAGTAGAAGTAGAATCTAAAATTATAAAAGAAATTTGAAAGAGAAACTAAAGAAAACTCCTAAGTTATGATCTCTCATGTGGAGATGAGAGATTATCAAGAGACTTCAGCCCTTTAAATAGATCTCAAAACTAATCATACTAGGATACAAATTAGAAGATTTTCTAATTCAATAGGGAATTCAGTCCTACAGCAAGTCGGCATGTTGTTTGCTAAATATGACTCATAATACGGCTGAATTTGACAGAGTAATAAATAGAAGAATTATAGTACTTCAAGACTTCTTTCTGTAGCATTTTGAATCATCAAATTTGAATATTTTAGTAAACATTATGATCTGAATACTAAAATGTGTACAGTCTGAATCCGAGTCTGAATTGATTTTGAACTCCATTTAATTTGAATTATCCTCCTTATTTCTTGTAGAATTAGCTTTGTCTCATTCATCTTTTAGGACTTTATCTTCTGAATTTGAACTTAAATAGGAGATGAAGATTAATCTTTTTCTTCTTTAGATTCAATTTAATTTAAAATCTAACTTTAGATAGGATTAGGGATAAAATGAAGCGTCTTGTTCTTTTATCCTCTCGTTTAAATAACTACACACCATAATCAAAAAGAGGGTTAATAGCATTAATTAATAAAAAATAATCAAGGATATATGCGTAAAAGTGATGATAAAAATACAATTTTAGAGTACAATCATGCACGGTCTAATAAATTACCATCTCAAAATTTTAGTAGTCAATACGAGATATAAAATACATAAAGCCACTAGGATGTGGTTTCTTGTGAAGAAGATTACAGGTCCTACCGTGATAGAGAGAGAGAGAGATGAAGAAGAGGTGAAGGTCATTTACAACCTACCATGGATTCAATCTCTTCCTCCTGAATGTGAAAAGAAGGTTACATGTTCAAGACACAAGGCTTTCACAATTCAGGAGGAATCTGTTAGAGATATCAATGACAACACGTGACTCATGTGAAATATGTGATCCATGTGAAAGATACCCCTCATGAAATCAACCAGATCCTAAAATCTCTGCATGATTATAGGAACACATGGGACTCATGGGATTCATGCACCATGTGTTTCTCAATCTTTCTATCAGTCAATATTTTTCTATTCTTTCTCTCAATCAATATTTTTCTATTGTATCTCCTAAATCAGTGTAAACATGTGACCAATATGTGTATATATATACAACCAAGAACCATAACTAATGGTATCTTCTCTTTGAACAAATAAGTCTTCTTCTTCGCACAAATAAGTCTTCTTCTTCTTATCTTATTATTAGAGCAACTCATGTACCATGTCGAGTATTTCCTCTTCATCTTCCCTCACCTCCATCCAAACACTTGCATCCATGGTTACTCCCAATCCCAACATCACTCACTTTTTAAATGTCAAACTCGACAAGAAAAACTATCTACTGTGACATTCCTAGTTCCTTCTTCTCAAGCTCCACGATCTCGAAGGCCTCATCGACGAAACCTCTCCGTGTCTGATCCGGTTCCTTCCTTCTACCAAGAAGGATGCTCAACCCACTATCAATCCAGAATACACTCGCTGGATCAAGCTTGATCAGATGCTCTTATATTAGCTTATCTCCTCGCTCACTGAGGCTGTTCTTACTCATGTCATCGGCCTCCCTCATCTCGTGATGTATGGTGCTCTCTAAAGCGAATCGTTGCGCACCCTCCAGAGCTAGAGTGCGGCAACTCAAATATCAGCTGCACACCATCAAGATGGGCACCTCTTCTATATCAGAATACATCCAGACTATCAAGTCCATCGTGGACAACCTGGCGGCAGTGGCTAATCCAGTTGCTGACTCTAACCTCGTCTCTACCTTGCTCAGTAGTCTGTCTCCCGAATATAACTCGTTCGTCACCTCCGTCAATACACAAGTCGACCTTGTACTGTCAGAAGAACTCATCGGCCTCATGCTTAGCCAGGAAATTTATCGTGGGCGTGCTACCACTTCACTAGACTCCACAACCCTCATCTCTCCTTCTCCTGCAGTTCATACTGTTTCCCGCACTCCAAGCTATTCCGTGGTCGTGGACGTGGCCGAGGAAGGGAGCGCGGTCGTGGTCGTGGACGTTCCTTCTTAGCGCCATATTAGTCCGCCGGTGGCCGACCTCAATGCCGGATCTGTAATCGCTTTGGCCATTATGCTAACCATGCTACAATCGTTATAATAATTCGGCTAGCCCAACTGCTCTTCTCCACTCTTATGGGAATAGTCCAGTCAATCCCAACTGGTATGTTGACTCCGGAGCCACTCATCACCTAACGGCAGACATTGCGAATCTGGCGGTTCACTCCGAATATCAAGAACCCAACAGAGTTCGCATGAGTAATAGGACAGGTTTTCCTATTCGAGCTACTGGTGCTTCTTTACTGTGTTCTCATGTTTCTTCCTTTGCCTTGAAAAACTTTTTACATGTTCCTGATATTACCAAATATCTTTTGTCTGTTAGTCAATTTACTGCTGATAATAAAGTCTTTAAATTTCACCCTGACTCTTGTTTTATCAAGGATCTCTCCACTCAGAAAACTCTACTGTGGGGACAACTTAAGAATGGCCTATATGTCTTCTCCATGAGGAATCATAACTTCACCGTCTCTCCCCAGGCTCTTCTCGGTGAGCATACATCTTCCTCCGTCTGGCATGAGCGCCTAAGTCATCCCTCTACCAGAGTTGTCTTCAGTGTTTTATCTCAGCATCAGCTTCCTTTCCTCCCTGACTGTGCTGGTACCCCTCTTTGCATCCCCTGTCAGTAAGGAAAAGTCACCATCTCCCTTTTTTGTCATCTTCCATGATTTCTATTGCTCCTTTAGAGCTTATTCACTCTGATCTATGGGGTCCGTCTCCTCTGTCCTGTAAGTTGTCATCACTATTATATTAGTTTTATAGATCACTACAGTAAGTATGTTTGACTTTATCCTTTAATAAATAAAAGTGATGCTTTCTCTATTTTTCTTGAGTTCAAAATTCATGTGAAATTTTTTTGGGCGTTCGATTAAAACACTCCAAACTGATGGTGATGGTGAGTTCATCAAATTTAAAACTTACTTGTCTTCTCTGGGTATTGCTCATCGCTTATCCTGTCCACACACTAGTACCAAAATGACACCATAGAAAGAAAGCACCGCCACCTTGTCGAGACCGGCCTTACTCTTTTAGTTTGGTCAAATGTTCCATTCCATTACTGGTCTTATGCTTTCTAAACCGCCTCATTTCTCATCAATAGAATGCCCACCCCCGTCCTCCATAATTCATCTCCCTACCAGAAATTATTTCATAAAGTACTTGATTACCTTTCCTTACGAATATTTGGTTGTGCTTGCTACCCTCATCTGCGTCTATACCAAACTCATAAGTTTAGTTTTCGGTCCAGTCAATGTGTCTGCTTAGGTTACTCGGCTTCGCATAAAGGTTATCAATATTTGCATGTCCCCTCTGGTCGTATTTACATCTCTCGGGATATTGTATTCGATGAATCTTTCTTTGCTTTCTGTTCTCCTCTGCCCTTCCTCTCTTCCCTTACTCCCACACCTTTACCACCGATCTCCATCTCCACGCCTCTGTTACCTTCCATTGTTCCAATCCCCTCTTCTGATGCGGGCCCCATCATTGACTCTTCTCCTCCTCTACTACCACCTCCATCACATACTCTTTCTCTATCACCTCCACCAACACCCATCGATGAGTCCTTCTCATCGTTCTCATCCTCAGGCTCTCCCAGCCCCCCTCCTACCAGGACCCATCATATGATCACCAGAACACAGGATAACACTAGAACACTAAAGGTCTGACTAGCCACCCGGTATCTCATGCCTACCTGTCTCATGGCCGACTTAGCCACCACTCCTGTCAAACCCATATGTTTCACGCAAGATTCTAAAGATACCAAGTGGCATCTGGCAATGGACACTGAGATGAATGCCTTACTTAAGAATAAAACTTGGTCCCTTGTGCCATACCACCCTACCATGAATCTCGTTGGTTACAAATGGGTTTTCAAATTAAAACATAAATCTAATGGTTCTGTTGACAGGTATAAGGCCCGCCGGTGGCCAAGGGTTTTCATCAACAACGAGGATTAGACTATGGTGAGATATTCAGTCCGGTCATCAAACTGACCACTGTCCGTACCGTGTGCAGTCTGACCGTCTCTAAGGGATGGTCTATTCGACAGTTGGATGTGAATAATGTATTTTTGTAGTGTTTTCTTACTGAGACGGTCTACATGGAACAACCTCGGGGTTCACCAATCTCGCTCATCCCAATCATGTATGCAAGCTTCACCGCTGTATTTATGGTCTCAAATAGGCTCCACAGGCCTGATTTTCTCGCCTCAGCAGTATCTAGTCACATTGGGCTTTGTAGGCTCCAAGTCCGATACGTCTTTCTTCTTTCGATGGGTCGGGACAGATTTTCTTCTGGTTCTATCTATGTGGACGACATCATCATCACAAGCAATGACTTACGGGCTGTCACTCGTCTTATTCAAGAACTAGACCGGGAGTTCTCATTAAAAGATCTCGACCCGCTGTAATATTTCTTCGGTGTGGAGTGTCACCGTACACCCTCAGGTCTATTTCTCTCTCAACAGAAGTACATACATGACTTACTCGAAGAAGCAGTGCATTGTGGCACGATGTAGCACTGAGGTAGAGTATAGGGGGCGTGACCAATGCTGCAGCAGAGGTCGTTTGGTTACAGTTATTACTTCGTGAGCTTGGAGTTCTGCAATCTCCCCTGATAGTTCTCTGTGACAACCTCGGTGCAACATATCTCTCGATCAATCCTATTCGTCTCGCCCGCTCCAAACATGTTGAGATCGATATTCATTTTGTGAGAAACTATGTCGCCAATGGAGTCCTGGATGTTCGGTTTGTCAGCACTAAAGACCAACTAGCAGACATCCTTACTAGGTCTTTGAGTTCATTAAGGTTTTCTATGCTGAAGAACAAGCTCTCGGTTCTTTCGAACCCGCTTCGCTTACGCCAGGGGGCTGTTAGAGATATCAATGATAACACGTGACTCATGTGAAACATGTGATCCATGTGAAAGACACCCCTCATGAAATCAACTAGGTCCTAAAATCTCTCCATGATTATAGGAACACATGGAACTCATGGGATTCATGGACTATGTGTTTCTCATTCTTTCTCTCAGTCAATGTTTTTCTATTCTTTCTCTCAGTTAATATTTTCCTATTTTATCTCCTAAATCAGTGTAAACATGTGATCAATATGTGTGTGTGTGTGTGTGTATAGGGAGATGATCCTCTAAGAACGGTTCTCAAGGATTTCTGTGAGAACTTTCACGTGGATCGTCGGATCAGATAGATCAAATCAAATAAAACTAGATCTCTATCAGATCTGACGGCCCACGTGAAAATTCTCACATGAATTCGTGAGAACCGTTCTTAGGGGATCAACTCACTATATATATATATATATATATATATATATATATATATATATATATATATATATACATACATACATACATACATACATACATACATACAACTAAGAACCATAGCTAATGGTATATTGTCTTTGCATATAAATAAGTCTTCTTCTTCTTCTTCTTTATCTGAATTTCCAGTAGCTCCCACCTTCACTCTCGAAAGAAGATGATATGCTTCATTATTTGTTGAACAGGAACATTCAAAGCAATGAAGACCCGACAGTTTTTCAGTGTACATCAAATAAAGTCTTGCAGATCTTTTAATTGAATAAAACGAATGACTCCTAATAGAAGTGAGAGATCCTCAAATATGATAGGATACCAGCCCTAAACCTATAACCTCTTCATCACAAGCAAACACTCCACCAACAATTCAAGTTTCCAGCATAGAAAGGTTATCTAATAAATTCTCATTTTCAAATCTACATGCATCAAATTGTTGAAACCATGTAAAGTTTTGGAATTTAAACCCTTGCACAAATGCTCATATTCCTCAACAAAATAGATATTTTGCTAAAAAGATACTGTAGCATGTGAAATGATTGTATAATATGAAATGCTAAAAGGCAAATGAAGGGCACTCAGCAATGTCATGCCATCCCAATGATGTAAGCAACATTAACTTAGCAAACTAAGGGCCAAGTTATTAAGATCCTTACATATAACCACCTAAAACAAAAATTTCTTAACATAATATTCAATCAACCCACAGAAGAAACTATGCAAATAATGCATGTTTATAAATCATAATCTAGTTTAGAAATATGAATGGCTCTCTATGACCAAGCAAAAGACTGTCTTTTGAAGAAAGTAGACAAAATTTTAGTTATGTTTATTAGCATCATGAATCTTCTTCCATTTTTAATCCCCTTATATACTTACCAACTCCAGAAATTAGATCTTCGTCACTTTTTTTTTTTACCTTACCAAATCTTTCTTCTCTGACTAATTCAATCATCCCCTATTTAGACAGAGAATTAGTGCATAAAACTTACGTAACACAGGACTCTCTGTCTCTCTCTCTCTCCCCCTCAAGGAGCCAACTACTAAAGGTGATTCTAGAACATAAGAAACTAATGAAGATTGAGCCTACCCTTTTAGAAACGTCTTCCTTTTGAAGATGAGAGCTTGACCACTTCTGAGCTTATCTCCCATTTCAAACATCCTACATCACATTTCACTCTATATATACCCATGATGCCCTCCATTGCATATCACTCAAAACAACATTGCACATTGCTAAAAATGGCTGGTCACATCCTTTTTCTTGCTCTCCTTTCCCTTACCTCCACTCTCGCAACTGCTTCCGATCCCAGCCCTCTACAGGACTTCTGTGTCGCTGATAAAACTTCGCAAGGTAAATTAAGTTGCTTTAACAGTTTAACCAACCTACACATCCTATCATGATAAATTTGTGTTATTAATTGCATAGCTTTCTATATAGTTGGTTAAACTAAACTGCAATACAGCAAGTTCACTACCAGCCAACTAGCATTCGAGACATTATGGAAATTCTTAGGCAAGGACAAAAACTGGTTGTAGAAATGCAGTCAAGAATAGAATATAAATTTGTCTACTTAATGAAAGACTTGGGTGATAATGTCATGATGATTTTATATACCTCTAATTGTTTTTTTGTATTTTGCAGTATTTGTGAATGGGTTGGTCTGCAAGGACCCAAAACTGGCAGTAGCCGATGATTTCTTCTTTTGTGGCCTCGACAAGCCAGGCAACACAAACAACCCACTGGGATCTAAGGTTACTCTAATCAATGCAGATAACATAACAGGCCTCAACACCCTTGGTATCTCCTTGGCTCGACTTGATTTCGCACCTTACGGACTCAACCCACCTCACACCCACCCACGAGCAACTGAGATCCTAACCGTGTTAGAAGGCTCGCTCTATGTTGGTTCGTGACGTCCAACCCTAACAAGCTCTTCACCAAGGTTCTTCAAAAGGGTGATGTGTTTGTGTTCCCCCAAGGGCTCATCCACTTTCAGTTCAATTCTGCTCATACAAATGCAGTAGCAATCGCAGGCCTCAGTAGTCAAAACCCAGGTGTAATCACAATAGCTAATGCTGTGTTTGGACCGAATCCGCCTATTTCTGATTATGTTCTTGCCAAGGCCTTCCAAGTGGACAAGAAGATAGTGGACCAGCTCCAGGCTCAGTTCTGGATGGACAACAACTAAGACAATTGGCAATTGTTGATAATTTCTGCAGACTTCCCCTATTGTTGCATTTAAATAAGCAAACAATGTGTGTCTGTTTGCATGTCATTGGGAATAGAATTGTTTCTGTACTTTGCATACTATTCAGTATAGAAGTTTGATGTTTTCTTATTAAGGCTGTATATCAGGGTGAACACACAGAAAGTATGAAGATTTAGCAGTTTGTTTGTGGGTAAACAATGCCCCTTCCCTCACAAAGACTTGGAGGTTTGGTTGCACTTCCTCAGTTCCAGTCAAAGCATCTTAAAACTTATGGGCAAAAAAACACAGTAGTTTGAAACAATGTGTTAAATAATCAGGTGGTTAGTTTGCTGAGTTTTGAAACATAAGACTAAAATGAGTGCATGCACATGCAAGCAAAAACAAAAAGCTAACATGTTTTATCACAGCTAATGTCTATAACTTCAGATGAACAAGGATATTATAATATGGTAAAACAATTCAATGGAAATAAATTAATTACTTAACAGAAAGAAACTACCAAGCAAGTGAGACACTTTCATCTTAATAGGCATTAATAACTTAACAAGGACAGTAGTCAACAGGCCAATAAAAAGTTCTTCGCAAGACTCTGATTGGAGTTCAAAACTTCAACACCTAACCAAAAGCCCTGTGCCCCTTCATTTCACTGAACAGCCTGCTAACTTAACTAAAGACAAACAAATTATGCCAGTAAAGAGTTTTTCACCTGACCTGAGGGCCATACTTCAATTGTTCAACTATCTCACAGACTTTTTATCTGGGAATCCATTTTCTCTAACACTATACCAAGCGACAGGAGGGTTTCCCTCTCCAGTGGTTCCCACCTTTACCCTCTGAAGAAGATGATTTGCTTCATCGTCCTTTGGAGAGGACTATTCAGAGCCGATAAATAAGCCCACAAATTTTCAATCTATATCAAACAAAATCTTACAGATCTTATGAAGAATGAAGTGAATAACTCCTACCATCTCCTTAACAGAAAACAAAAATTCTTTAATACGTTCTGCTACCAGTTTGAACTGTAGCCTCTCTCATCATAAGCAAATACTCTACCAAGAATTCAAGTTTCATGCATCATAAGGTCATCTAACAAATTATCATTGTCAAATATTAATGCATCAAATTGTTGGAGTCAGTTAGAGCTTCAAAGTTCAACACCTTGCATGGATGCTCATATTCATCAACTGTAGCGGTCAGATTTTGACCTTCATTAGAATCACGGCACGTGTCTAGACACCTGAAAGCTTTGCTTCTCCGCCAGCAGGCCCAGCTCACATATAAGTCTAACATGGGCCCAGGAAGAAAGCCGCGGTATATGGGCCCAAGAAGAAAGCCTCGGACCTCATCCCGGGCCCATATCTGATTAGACATCACTCACCCGAATCCACTACTCAACCGGAGTTGTGCAACCATATGGAACGCTAATAATTGATATAAGGATCCTTCCCGGAGCCATCTAAGGCTCCGACACGAAAACCCTCCGTAGCCTACTACTCTTATGCTCGTAGATCCAGCTATGCCGCCAGATCATTCCCACATTTTAAACGTCATAATGTACCTATATCAATGCGAGTTGTTATGGATAGTGGCGGATATCTCTGCGTGGCGATCGCAACAATCAAGCGGCGCGATCTGGATGGTTACAAGGAAATCATAACGTACAAATCATGCAGTTATGTAGATTCAAATATCCGCATGCACAATAACAGCTCAGGCAAGTATAAATACATCTCCATTTCCATCAAGAAGGGGGTTGCCTTCTGATTACCACATCGAACCCTAGAGATTGTAATCGTAACATCGCTCTGCAGAATCCATTGTAATCCCCCGAAATTATAGTGAATTCTCTCCACCTCCCGTAGTTTTTTCTTTTTGGATTTTTCACGTAAAGTGCTTGTCGTTTGCGATTGCTTTCACCTGTCTATTCGTTTACAATTCGTGGTGTGAAAATTTCCCGGAGAACTTTCACCCACATCAAAAAATAGAAGTTTTGCTAAAAATGACAGCCTAGCATGTGAAAAATGATTGTTTTGCACCCAACAATCCACTTAGTGTGGAATCAGGCAACAGAATAAATATTCATTAATACCATAAACATCCTAATAATGTAAAGAACATAAAGTTAACAAACTAAGACTGCATGTGTAATTAAGCTCCTTTCATAAAACTACCTATACATTTTTCTCTAAACATATCATTCATGAACTCAGCAAAAGAAATTATGCAAACAAGGCAGGTTCAAATATCATAAATTTAGCTAGAAATCAAGATGGCTGTATATGACTTGCCTTTACATTTTTCTCTTAACATGTCATTCATGAACTCAGCAAAAGAAATTATGCAAACGGAACAGGTCATATATCATAAATCTAGTTAGAAATCAAGATGGCTGTATATGACTTGCCAAAACACTGTCTTTTGAAGAAAGTGGAAATTTTCTTCGCTTCATAAATCTTCTCCCATATCTTACTAATTCCATTTGTTCTTCCATCACATCTTTCCTCTCTGACTAATTCCATCACCCCCGTTTAAACCGAGAATTAGTATGTAAACTCACCTAACAAAATCTGTCCCTCTCCTAAAGAACCAGCAACTAAAGTTAATTATTGAACATAGAAGTGAACTAACAAAGGTAGCACCTAACCTTGTAGAAATGTCTTCCTTTTGAAGATGAGAACCTGACCACTTCAAAGCATTTCACCTAAACAACCATGAAATATGCATCAGAGTTCACCTATATATACCCGTGGTTGCCTCAATTACATATCACTCATACTTTTTATTCTGATTCCTAAAATGGCTAGTCACATCCTTTTTCTTGCTCTCCTTGCCCTCATATCCTCTCTCGCAATTGCTTCTGATCCTAGCCCTCTCCAGGACTTCTGTGTCGCCGATAACACATCCCCTGGTAATTTAACTTGCTCTCTTATACTCTCATAGTCTCAGATCTCCCTCAAGATGATTTCCCGTTATTAGTTTCTGAGCTTGCTACATAGTTGTTTCAAACTAAACTGCATGACAACAACTAGGTCATTATACCAGCCAACTAGCATTCAAGACATTATGTAAATTCTCGCTAGTCAAGACTTAGAATTGAAATTTCTCTACGTAACAAAATATTTGAGTGGTGATGTTCTCATGATGTTATTTACTCCACATTAGCAATAATATATCTCTAATTACCTTTTCGTGTTGCAGTATTTGTGAATGGGTTAGTTTGCAAGGACCCAAAATTGGCGGCAGCCGATGATTTCTTCTTTTCTGGCCTTGACAAGCCAGGTAATACAAGCAACCCACTGGGATCTAAGGTCACTCTAGTAAATGCAGCAAACATAACGGGCCTCAACACCCTTGGCATCTCCTTGGCCCGAATTGACTTTGCACCCTACGGACTCAACCCGCCTCACACCCACCCACGAGCAACCGAGATTCTAACCGTGATAGAAGGCTCACTCTATGTCGGATTCGTGACATCCAACCCAAACAAGCTCTTCACCAAGGTTCTTCAAAAGGGTGATGTGTTTGTGTTCCCCAAAGGACTCATCCACTTTCAGTTCAATTCTGGACATGTGAATGCAATAGCAATTGCAGGCCTCAGTAGTCAGAACCCAGGTGTGATCACAATAGCTAATGCTGTGTTCGGATCAAATCCGCCTATTTCTGATTATGTTCTTGCCAAGGCCTTCCAAGTGGACAAGAAGACAGTGGACTGGCTCCAGGCTCAGTTCTGGATGGACAACAACTAAGACCATTGGCATACATCGATGATTTCTAATATTTTACCAATTGTAATGTTTAAATAAGCAAACACTCTGTGTTTGTTGCGTGTTGTTTGCAATAGAAGTGTTTTCTGTAGTTTGATTACTCTTCAATATAGAAGTCTGATATTTTCTTAAAAAGTAAAGACTGTATCTGGGGTAAATGCACAGAATGAAGGGTGATCAAAGGTTTGTTTCCAGTTCATCACTTACCATCTATGCATCTTAAAACAGATGGAAAAGGAGAAATTACCAGTGCGATAACAATGTGTCAAATAACTCAGTCAGCCATTTTCTTGAGTTCTAAATCATGAGGCCGCAGTGAATGCATGCATACACAAACAAAAACAAACACCAAACTGGTCTCTATCGATCATTGCCGGTGTCAGTCTTCAGGTGAACATGCACACTAGTGCAGTAAAAAAATCCAATGGAATTGGAAATAGAAAATAATTAACAAAAACAAACTAACAAGCATGTGAGACTCTTCCATTTTTATTTCGTTGAATAGGTAGCACTAACTTCACTTAACAAGAACAGTTTGACCAATAAAATATATCTTCACAGGACTTGACTGGTAGTTCAAAACTTGAACTTCATTTCATCGAACAGGCATACAAACATTAACATAAGTAGCACAAATTATATCAGTAAAAAGATTTTCCAAGTGAGGGTCATTCGTTTATAGTTCAAACTAGAGCTATACTTAACATCAAAACATTGATGCATTCCTCCCTCTATCTATCGTATCTAGAAATCAACAGATCGCGTGGCACTTTTACACCAGAAGCATTTTCTTCGCTGTACCTGTCTTTTTCAAGGCCTTATACATGAAAAGACCATGCACCAAGGTGCTAGCCCCCTCATTAGAGCTGGCTGCCCACGTTCTCTTCTATGTTCTTCTCTCCATCACTTCTCATATGCTTCTGATTTCAGTCCCCTCCAAGACTTCTGCAATTGCTGACACCACCTCCTATCACTCCCTAATGCATTCCAGCATTAATTCTAGAGTAAACTCAGAAAAGAGAGGAGCTAATTAGTAAGTACTAATGCGTATCTCACGCAATCAGAGCTTGAAATAATTATCAAGCTTAGATCTGCACTTCAAGCATTCAAAGTTATAGAATAAACCAGGCCAAAGTACTAGGAACCATATTATAAAGAAAACTGTAATAGGTTAAAGATGTCATATAGAAACACAAATGCAAGCATTCAAGAAACATTGTCATTCTCTCTCTCATTGCAGACACACATTAAATCATAAGACCACTCTATCGACCATTCTATCTGTTGATAAAGAAAGATATGTGTTGGAAAGAGAGGATATTACTAAGGAGCTGACAGGATTGCCGCTGACAGGATTGCCAAGTGTCGAAGATCGCCAGGGAGTCGATGACGAAAGGCAAAGGGGACAGCAGCAGGAAATAGCAGCAGCAGCAAAAAATCAGGCAGGTCGGTCGACCGGTCCGGTCGACTGACATGCACAGCATGCACGGGGTCTTAGGCGGTCGACCGGCCGGTCGACCGAAATGCTCTGACTGCAGGAACCAAACTCTCTGTTGTTTTGGGTCGACCGGTCCGGTCGACCTGAGAGGAGGTCGGTAGACCGGACAGGTCGACCGACAGTCGGGTTTGGGCGAAAATCTGCTGCTCCGCAAATCTTGGTATTTAAGCCTAATGTGTTTTCTAGGGTTAAGTGTCTGCGAAAAAAGAATCAGTTAGAGCTTTCTTGCATCCAAAAGAGGTTACTAGCTATTGTAATCATCTTCCTAGTAATAATCTCTCCATTGAATTGCCCCGAGGACGTAGGCATTGAGGCCGAACCTCGTTAGATCGTGTGTTTGTGATTTGTGTGTTCTTCTTGTGTTTGTTGGGTGTTCTTTGTGCTTGGAGATTTGTGAGATCCTCAGTTGGTTGTTGTCGCAGAGGCACAATAAGTGATATCAGAGCAATCCAGGTTACGCTTGGGATTTCTGAGGATTCGGAGGGCTCTAGATCTGATCCGGTGGAGATCGTGTGTCGATCTCAGGTCAGAGGTATTGGTGTTCGTGGGATCGTGTGTCGATCTCAGGTGGACGCTAGAAGGGCTCGTGGAATCTGTGTTGAAGTAGATCAGAAGTGAAACTCGATCTAGGGTTTCAAGAGAAAGGTAAAAATCCAATTTTTTATCAGAGTATAGATCTATTTCAGTTGGTTGATTTTCCGCATAGTTAGAGGATCAGAGAAATCACAATGGCAGAAGAAATAGTCTCGGCTAAGACAATGAATTCTCATCTAAGGATTGAAGTTGTTAAGTTCAATGACACTAATAACTTCGGTATGTGGAGATGCGAGGTTATGGATGCACTGAATGCATCAAACCTCGAAGACACTCTCTTATTGGAGAGGAAGAAGAACACGAACACTGATGAAGAGTGGGCGAAGATGAATAGGTCGGCATGTGGCTTGATACGTTCGTGCTTGTCGCAAGACATCAAATATTTTGCACACACATGAGACGTCAGCAAAGAAGCTGTAGGACACCCTTGCTAAAAAATACCTGACTAAGAGTGTGGAGTCTAGGTTGCAGCTTAAGAGTAGGCTGTACAGTTTTCAAATGAAGAAGGGAGCACAGTAAATGAACATGTCAACAGATATACTAAGCTTCTTACAGACTTGGTAAACATGGATGTCACGATAGAAGAGGAAGATAAGGCGATCATCTTTCTGAACTCACTCCCAGTGGAGGAGTATGAGACATTCACTCTGACCTTCATCAATGGAAGGCAGACCTAGATTATGATGAAGTGTCGTCTGCACTGACTAGCTATGAGACGAGAAAGAAGGAGAGACATCCTTCTAGGTCAAGCTCATTGGCAGAGGCACTGGAAGTAAGAGGCAGGGGTTCATCTCGGAAGGGCAAGGAGGTTAGAGGAAGATCAAAGTCCAGGCCGGGCTTCAGGGATCTCAAGAGAAATCAGTGCGCTTTCTGCAGAGAGATTGGGCACTGGAAAGTTGACTGTCCGAAGTTCAAGGGAAAGAAGAAAGAATCAAAGTCCGAGGCAAATCTCACAAAAGTGGTAAACACTGCAAGCAGTAAATCACAGGCAGATGGATCGGATTTGGATTCTTCGGTGTTCTCTTTTTCAGTTACTATGCCCATCATAGGCTACTCGGGTGAAAACGAGTGGATCTTGGATACAGGTGCAACATATCATGTATGCCCAAATCGAGACTGGTTTACCAGTTTTGAGAAGCTGGAGGGGTGTTCGGTCGTCATGGGCGATGATCATCCGTGCGTCATGGAGGGTGTTGGCACTATTCCAATCAGAATGTTTGATGGGATGGTGAGGGAGCTAAAAGAAGTGAGGTATGTACCTCAGTTGAAGAGGAACTTGATTTCTGTAGGAGCTTTGGAATCATTGGGCCTTGGAGTGTCTATTAAGGAGAGAGTTCTTAAAATGACAAAGGGTTCGATGGTGGTGTTGAAGGCTGATCGCCGGAACAACTTGTACTACTTGAAGGGTAGTACGGTGACAGGGCAGGTGGCGGCTTCTACCAGTTAAAAGGAAGATTCAACCCGGTTGTGGCACATGAGGCTGGGACATGCAGGGGAGAAATTATTGCAAGCTCTTGCGAGGTAAGGGTTGCTGAAGGGTGTCGAGACCTGCAAGTTGGATCTCTATGAACATTGCATCATCGGCAAGAAGACCAAGGTGAAGTTTGGCACAGCTTCACACTGCACAGAGGGTATTCTTGACTATGTTCACACGGATGTATGGGGACCTACCAAGACTGCATCTATTGGAGGTAATCACTATTTTGTGTCGTTCATCGATGACTATTCTAGGCGCTGTTGGGTGTACACTATGCGACAGAAAGATGAAGTCCTAGAACTGTTTGTGAAGTGGAAGGCTAATCTGGAGAGAAGCACGGGAAGGAAGGTCAAGGTCCTCCGTTCTGACAATGGAGGGGAGTACAAATCATATTCTTTCCTACAGTTATGCCTTGATGAGGGCATAGAGAGACACTTCACGATACAAGAGACTCCGCAACAAAATGGGGTGGCTGAGAGGATGAACCGGACTTTGCTAGAGAAGGTTCGGTGCATGTTATCCAATGCAGGACTGTCAAAGAAGTTCTGGGCTGAAGCTTTGGCGTATGCATGCCACCCGTCAATACGTTGCCATCATCTGCAATAGGGGGGAAGACTCCTCTTGAAGCTTGGTCTGAAAAAGCTGTTGGGGACTATGATTTGCTACGGGTCTTCGGATGTCCAGCCTACTACCATGTCAGAGAAGACAAGTTGGACCCAAGGGCAAAGAAAGGGGTGTTCGTTGGATTCAAGCGAGGAACCAAGGGGTTCAAGATTTGGGACCAAACTGACAATAAGTTCTTACTCAGCAGGGATGTCACGTTCGATGAGGCTTCTTTGATGAAGCCTACGGTCTCTCAGCAGGTGGAGACCAACAAGATCAAAGAGCTATTGCAGCAGGTAGAGATTGATGCAGATCCACCATCTCTAGAAGATTCAGTATCAGTTCGGATTATTCCTGAGGTGACACAGGGAAGTAATCGAGCAGCTGAAGAAGATGCTGAAAATGTTGAAGAGGGTCAAGAGCAGGTCATGGATACTGTTCCAGATCCTACTGCAATTGAAAGACCACGAAGGAACACTAGGAGACCAGGTTGGCTCACCACTGATATGGTTGTCGCGTATGCACTTCCAGTCGTCGAGGAGGCTATTCCATCTACCTTCAGAGAAGCTGAGATCAGTTCGGAAGCAAGGATGTGAAAGCGGCCATGAAGGAAGAGATGCAATCTCTCTACAAGAACGACACATGGGAACTTACCAAGTTGTCCAAGGGGAAGAAGGCCATAGGGTGCAAGTGGGTATATGCTAAGAAGTAAGGATCTCTTCAAGAAGAAGCAGTGCGCTACAAGGCAAGGTTGATGGCTAAAGGCTACGCTCAGAGGGAAGGAATTGACTATAACGAGGTTTTCTCCCTGTAGTTAAACACTCGTCAATTCGTATTCTATTGGCCTTAGTTGCGCAGAATGAGTTGGACCTTGACCAACTTGATGTGAAGACCGCCTTTCTCCACGGCGATCTTGAGGAGGAGATCTATATGACACAGCCCACAGGTTACAAAACTGCAGGGAAGGAAGAGTTAGTATGCAAGTTAAAGAAGTCGTTGTACGGATTGAAGCAGTCTCCTAGACAGTAGTACAAGCGATTTGATAGCTTCATCAGGAAGAAGAAGTACACACGTAGCCATTATGATCCATGTGTGTACTACAACAGGCTACCATCAGGTGAATATATCTATCTACTTCTTTATGTAGATGATATGTTGATTGCTTCGAGGTCGAGATCTGCTATTGATTCTCTGAAGAAAGTTCTATCATCAGAGTTTGAGATGAAGGATCTGGGAGAAGCAAGGAAAGTATTGGACATGGAGATCACTAGAGACAGGAGAGCTGGCAGGGTAAGTTTGACTCAGAAGGGCTATTTGGAGAAGTACTGCAGAGGTTTAATATCAGCAAGGATACCAAGTCTGTTAGTACACCTATGGCGCCACACTTCAAATTGTCAGCAAAGAAGTCTCCGAGGAGTGTTCAAGAGCGTGAGTATATGTCTCACGTTCCATATGCCAGTGCGGTGGGTAGCTTGATGTACGCTATGGTGTGTACAAGGCCAGATCTATCACAGGCAGTTTCCATGGTAAGTCGATATATGCATGATCCGGGACAGGGTCATTGGAAAGCTGTGAAATGGATCCTAAGATACATCAAGGGAACAGTTGATGTAGGCCTAGTGTTTGAGAAGGACAACACTGGAAAGTAAGAATGCATAGGGTATGTGGATTCAGACTATGCAGGGGATCTTGACAAGCGCCGGTCGACGACGGAATATGTCTTCACATTCTCACAAGCACCGGTGAGTTGGCGCTCCACACTACAGTCTACCGTCGCGTTGTCGACCACAGAGGCTGAGTACATGGCTATGACAGAGGCCATGAAGGAGGCAATCTGGCTTCAGGGGTTGCTTGATGACTTGAGCGTGGAACAGGATATGTTGAAGATAAACTGTGACAGCATGAGTGCCATCTACTTGGCAAGGAACCAAGTCTATCATGCAAGGACGAAGCATATTGATGTCAGGTACCATTTCGTTCGGGAAATTCTGGAGGAAGGTGACATCGACTTGTTGAAGATTCACACTTCGGAGAATCCGGCCGATACGCTTACGAAGGTGGTGTCGGGAGTGAAGTTTGCACATTACAAAGACTTGCTCCATGTCCTCCAGGTGAAATGAGCTTGCTGAAGCTCATTTGGGTGAACTACGGACGGCTTGATCCCTTGGGCAGGGGTACGTAGGCAACCATGTTGGTGCAGCCGCTATTGAGTCGGTGTTCGGCTCAGATTTGAAAATCTTCACCGAGGTGGAGAATTGTTGGAAAGAGAGGATATTACTAAGGAGCTGACAGGATTGCCGCTGACAGGATTGCCAAGTGCGAAGATCGCCAGGGAGTCGATGACGAAAGGCAAAGGGGACAGCAGCAGGAAATAGCAGCAGCAGCAGAAAATCAGGCAGGTCGGTCGACCGGTCCGGTCGACCGACATGCACAGCATGCACGGGGTCTTAGGCGGTCGACCGAAATGCTCTGACTGCAGGAACCAAACTCTCTGTTGTTTTGGGTCGACCGGTCCGGTCGACCTGAGAGGAGGTCGGTAGACCGGACAGGTAGACCGACAGTCGGGTTTGGGCGAAAATCTGCTGCTCCGCAAATCTGGGTATTTAAGCCTAATGTGTTTTCTAGGGTTAAGTGTCTGCGAAAAAAGAATCAGTTAGAGCTCTCTTGCATCCAAAAGAGGCTGCTAACTATTGTAATCATCTTCCTAGTAATTAATCTCTCCATTGAATTGCCCCGAGGACGTAGGCATTGAGGCCGAACCTCGTTAGATCGTGTGTTTGCGATTTGTGTGTTCTTCTTGTGTTTGTTGGGTGTTCTTTGTGCTTGGAGATTTGTGAGATCCTCAGTTGGTTGTTGTCGCAGAGGCACAACAATATGAATCTACCTTAGATAACAGAGCTCAAATAATTCACAATTCATGTGTCCTGCATGAAATGTGAAAGGTTCGTTCTTTGTATAGAACTAAATTTGCCTAATCATATACTGCGTTACATTTATGGACCAATATGGATGGACATTAATATTCAGAGAGGCAACAGAGGACAGATTGGGTATCAGAGTGTCATGCACCGGAGGTCCACTAATCAAATAAACAAACTCACCCATCTCCTTAATAAGATATTTCATAATTAAGTTGAACCAGAAGATTTCATATTCATGGATACACTATTAATTTAAAAAGAATCCAAAAATAATTTCCATTTGAGTAAACTAAAACATTCCACTAAAATAATCATCATTGACAATTACAGGGATGTATACAGTATTATGATGTACTAATCTCTCTCTAGGTCCAGAAGGCTGACAATTCTAAGGGTGTGGGTTTTAGAATAGTTAGTTCTGTTGTGCATTTCTATTATCAACTTAGCTCTGCAAATTGAAAAGTGAGCAATTGTATAAGTTGTTCACCGGAGGATATGCGAGGAAAAATATAGAAGAAAATATATTTATTGAAAATACAGAAGAAAGATTACATACAAAAGTGGTTATTACAGTTCAAACTTTATTCTGAAGAAAATACTTAATAAATGCAAGTATTAAACATTGTATTGCTTGTTTTACAAAATAAACAGCTTTATTTTATAATCAAATACCTAGTATCTCAAAAATGATAAGTGCAAATATTAAAAATAAATCTCACATATGTTTAACCAAATCGAACATGCAAATGGTTGATAGTGTTCTGAACAAAGAGGTTGCATTTATATTCAACTCTCTTCATCGCGCTATCTACTACTCATGTTCTCTTAACAGTCCAGAGACCGCATGTTAAACCATGACCACATCAGAGCATCATTTGTTGAAAGTTAATGCATAAAGATTACTTCTTTCCTGAAGTAGGTTACAACTAACAAACACAAACTAATCTTTCTTCAGAATAGGGTAACTTACTACAAGATATTACCTAAACCTTTAGACAACTTCCCCGCCATTGTAGAGAGCAAAGACTATTTCAAGACATATCTCTAACAGCCCAAAATACTAGGATACTCTCATTCTATATATACCCATGAAGTACTGAACAACTTCAACCATCCATTCATCGAGTATCTCAATAACCAGGTTCCTTTCCTGAAATTTTTTCTCATCCCTAGCAAGAAAGAAGATGGCTGCAAGCTTCCTTTTTGTCGTTCTTGTCGCCCTTACCTCATCTCTGGTGTTTGCCTCCGATCCTAGTCCAGTCCAGGACTTCTGCGTCGCCGAAAAGATGTCCAACGGTATATGCATGGCCTATTTTGCACAGTTTTTGAAACAAGTTTTAATCTTAAGTTTTCTATATCGAATTTTTAGTCATCTAGCTTGCTTATTGATTGCATGAACAACCCTGCATGAATAAATAATAGATCTATCTGTCCACTAAGTCGCATCAGCAAAAATACCTACTAAGTTTCTTCTTCCTTAATCTTGCAGTATATGTGAATGGGAAAGTCTGCAAGGACGCAAAGCCTGTCAAAGCCGAAAATTTCTTCTTCTCGGGCCTCAACAAACCAGAAACACAGCAAACAAACTCGGGTTGAATGTGGCTCAAGTCAATGTGGCTCAAATTCCAGGCCTCAACACTCTAGGCATCTCCTTGGTTCGCATAGACTATGCGCTCTATGGGCTCAACCCACCTCACACTCACCCAAGAGCAACTGAGATCTTGGCAGTGTTAGAAGGCTCACTTTCCGTTAGATTTATAACATCCAACCTGCAAACTCTTCACCAAGGTTCTCCACAAAGCGACATCTTTGTGTTCCCTGAAGGACTCATCCATTTCCAGTTGAATTTTGGCGAGAAGAAAGACATGGCGATAGCAGGGTTTAGCAGCCATAATCCTGGTGTTATTACCATAGTCAATGCCGTCTTTGGATCAAAACCACCAAGCTCTGATGATGATGTTCTTGCAAAGGCATTTCAGGTGGACAAGAAGATAGTGGACTGGCTCCGAGCTCAATTCTGGTTGGACAACAATTAAAACCATTGATGCCCTTGACAACTAATAAGATATGACGCATGTACTAATCTGTACCGTGTGATTCGAATAAGCAAACAACGTATGCATGTCTGTGTTACTGCAATAAAGGTATTTTTCTAGTCAATAGAGGGACTGAGTTACTTTCTTATAATTCTCGGTGTTACTGCAATAGAGAAGTTTTTAGTAAGTAGAAGGATTGCGTTTTTGTTTCATAAAAGATGTTTCTTGTTCGAAGAGTTGGTCTCTTAGCCAGACATAAACACAATATTTCCAAGGTTTTAGGTAGCGTCTTTGTTATTTAAAAAAACCAACAGATTTCTAATGATCAGTGCCTTGTTCACAAAAATCTCATGGGCATTTTTGATCAATGACTAAAAAAAGAACTAAGCTATAAAGTTCTATACACTACTGTGTTAGGGTTTTGGGTGTCTCATATTCTTTAGAGAATATATCAGGTTAAGGTGAAGGTGATACAAGCTTCAGAGATAAAAAACGGACAGGTGTGCACAGTCTGTGCGCAGGATAGTCGACTAATTACCATGAGTAGTCAACTTGAAACACCAGTCGACTAATGGCAATCTCAGGAGTCAACTGTGACGCAACAGAAAATGAGTACATTTCAGTAGTCAATTAATAAGCAAGAGTAGTCGACTAATAAGTTGGACCAGTCGACTAATCAGCGTGTTGTCAGTTTCTTTTACAGATCTGATCGTTATTTGAGTTTTACTCAAGTTCTCTTTTTCTGAAGCGGTGTTGCTCGTATTGATAGAGTTTGTGTTGAACTAGAATGATCCTAAGAGTCTATATAAACCCCTTAGGGATGACCTTTGAAGACAAGTCAAGTGCAAATCTTGTCTCCACCATTGACACTTGTGAGAAAGAGAATTCTTGTAATTCTTGTTATTTTCTTCTCTGTTTTTAATAAAGTTTTCCCCTCCTATCTGTGGACATGGGCACTCTTATCGAACCACGTTTAATCTAGTGTTCTTGTGTTTATGGTGATTAATCTTATTGCTTGTTAGTGGTAGATCGCTTTCACGCTTCTGTTGCCGAGCCATCTCGGTGTCATCTCTTGTCGGGCATTTTCACAATAATTGGTATCAAAGCAATAGATCGCAAGATGATCACAACCAAAATTCATGTTGCGTGCATAATCCGAGATACCATACTTACTGTGATACCAATTGTTGGGTGATATGGAGATCCCCACCAACCTCAAGTAGGCCATGAAATCGATTATCTCAAGCACACAAGATGAATATTAAAAAATACAAGAAAGAACACACAATTTAACGTGATTTGTCCTAAACTTGACTTTCACGGGGAGAGAACTTGAGAGAATATTATTATGCAACTTAGTACAATAGAGATCTAATCTTCCCCTTGTCCACAAGAGTACTCACATTCTCCTTGAATCTACACCTAGATTACAAGAGTATATCTTCTCTCTATGCATTCTCACCTTCCTCTCGCTTTAACTTGACTTCTTTATGGCCTTATATTGTTGTTCACTACAACTTTCTTCTCCTTCACCTATATCCTAGATTACAACTTTTATTTATAGAGTTTACAATCCAAACCCTGTTCTAATACTGAGATGATCTTGGCCGTCGAATGCTTGAAGAATCTTGATCAATTCTATTAGGGGTTGATCTCTTAGTCTAGAAGAACAATCTTTAGAAAATAAATTTTCATTGCATAGAATCTGAATCCTATTCAAATCCACCAGAAAAGAAAACCTGCAATCGCCAAAAAAATTACCCATGCAGAACCGCCTTGATAGTCGACTAACTGCATGACTAGTCAACTAACCTGCTTAGTAGTCGATTGATCCAATGTACCAGTCGACTAACTAAGATGTCCTCCTTCTCTTTATCTTTCCAATCGACTGTATAGTCGACTAGTCTGAGCATTAGTCGACTATACAGTCAACTAATCTACTTCATCTTGATTTGCTTCTTCTGCTCCAAGTCATCGTCTTCTCTAATTCGAATTGGATCTTTTTGGACCATCATCTCCTCTTGAAAATAAAGTAAAATCCTAACAATCTCCACTTTGACTTGCTTTTCAAGCTTTAGCAAAATATCTTGAGATTTTAGATACTATCTTAATTTTTTTTAGTTGTAACCGTACCGTGAAGCCTTTACTCTTGCCTTCTCTCCCCGAGACCATTGGTTGTTTACCGTTATACCTTGGGCCATATCAGGTCTTGCTCGAATGCACCCTTTCTTTATTTATCCTGTAACACTTAGACTCGTTGCAATTTTTCGTGAAGCCCCACCTCGAAGTGAGCTCCCTTCAAGCTTTCATTGAAACTTCACCTTGACTTGAGTTTCTTTCCTTTAGCATGCATTGCATTAACACCACCGCCAGCAAATACCCGCTTGGTGACGCCTTTCTGGCCATGGAGCCCCAGCCGATCATGAGGCAGTGCACTGTTATACCGCCATGATCTTATCGGGCCTTCGAGCCACACATTGCTATTGTCTTTCACTCATCACTTGGTAATGGTCCACCTTCCATCAATATTTTAATCTTGACTCACTGTCTTTACATAACTATCATGGTCTTATTGGGCCTTCTCGTCACACACTGTCATGGTCTTTCTTCAATCAATCAGGGCTATCCACCACTGCTTTGATGTTTGTCAAATCTATTGCCCTGTTATTGATGATCTTCCAACCTGATAGATCCATCAATGCCTGCAATATTCTCACCTGTCACGACTAGCCCGTCGTAACTTTGACCGTGATCTCCGTCAATTCTTTTACTGAACTGTACAGAACCTGCGTCAAACAGTGGAATCTCCTCGATCTGCATACCATTGCATTTAGAACGCTGAAAAATATAGGTTCGACACCTTGATCATCTGAATTTGACAATGACTGCATGATCCACCTTTCGATCAATCTCATCCATTGATTGTCTTAATCAACCCTCCGTTGTTTTCTTTTGACTTGCTATCATAGTTTGCTATCTATACCAACAACAAATCCACCTAAAGTCCTACATGGGATGCCTTGTGTGGTGCCTCCATGAGCTCGTCGAGCTCGCCTTGCCGTCCACGATTACCTATGATCCAATCATCGCCTCCACATATTCTGCATTCAGATCTGAGCATCATTGAGCCTTGACGACTCCACCTTGATCAAAAGTCATATCTTTACCTTAGAACAAATCTAAACTTTCTTTGTTGTCTTCTTCACATTGATGCCTCCGTCAAACTCTAGACATCTCCTTCTCCATCTTGAGCACTCGAGTCTTGAACGAACACCATCAGCTCTGATACCAATTGTTGCGTGCATAACTCGGGATACCATACTCACTATGATACTAATTGTTGGGTGATAAAGAGATCCCCACCAACGACCGCAAGCACGCAATGAGATCGAGTACCTCAAGCATAGATGAATATTAAAATATATTAGAAGAAGAACACACAATTTAATATGGTTCGATCCAAACTTGGTCTACGTTCACGGGAAGAGAACTTGAAAGAGTATTATTATTAAATTTGGTACAATAGGAATCTAACCTTCTCCTTGATCCCACAAGAGTCTTCACCTTTCTCTTGAATCTACACCTAGATTACAAGAGTATATCTTCTCTTTATGTGTCGTCACCTTTCTCTCTCTTTAACTTGGCTTCTTTATGGCCTTATATTGTTATTCACCACATATTTTTTCTCCTCCACCTAAATCCTAGGTTACAACCTTTATTTATAAAATTTACAATCCAAACCCTATTCTAACTCTGAGATGATCTTGGTTGTCGGATGCTTGAAAAATCTTTATCAATCCTATTAGGAGTTGATCCTCTTGATCTAGAAGAATTCTAGACCCTTTAATCTTTAGAAATAAACTTTCATTAAATAGAATCTGAATATTATTCGAACTTCACCAGAAAAGATAACCTACAATCGCCTGAAAAGGAAACTGCTCACACAGAACCGCCTTGTTAGTCGACTAACATGCATGACTAGTCGACTAACCTCCTCAGTAGTCGACTAATCTAATGTGTTAGTCGACTAACTAAGATGTCCTCATTCTTTGTATCTTCCCATTGACTGTATAGTTGACTATTATGAGCATTAGTAGACTATATAGTCGACTAAAATACTCCATCTTGATTTGTTTCTTCTGCTTCAAACCATCATCTTCTCCAATTCGAATTGGATCTTCTTGGACCATCATCTCCTCTTGAAAATAAGAAAAAAAATCCTAACACTTCGAGCTAGAGAAATTCGACGAGAAGTCTAACTTCTTGTTGTGGAAGATGCGTGTAACGGCGTTGCTCGTAAAGAAGGGTACTCACAAGCACTGTTTTAAATTATCGGCTGATATTTCGGTATATCGATCGAGATACCAGTATTTTATTCAAAATGATATGATATGTGCAAAATTTTATCAGAGATCATTTTAAACCAATATGGGCCGATATATCGTCACGTGGCCGATATATCAACCGATATTCGAGATGAAAATATTTGATATATCACCACGTGATACATTTGAGGAGCTTCTATAAACACATTTGAGGAGTTTTTACAAAAGGTAAATATCCCCTATGAATCTATAACCCTAACTTGCTTTAAGTAATTTCATATGATTTATGTAGGCAATCACATGTATATTCTTCATTAGATATAACGTTCAATTTGACATCCGGTAATTAGTACCATATCGCGCTATATCACCTGATATCCAGTATATAATTTTGCCGACCGATATATCGCCAATATCTGATATTCAAAACAATGCTGACAAGGCCCTGCATAGTATTGAGAAGAAGCCATCAAAGATGGAGGATGATGAGTGAAACGATATTGACTTTTGCGCAAAGGTGATGATCATATTATGCCTATCAGATGAGATCCTCTACAACATCATGAACGAGGAGACAACTGCTGAACTTTGGTGTAGGCTGGAAAGCCTTTACATGACGAAGAGTTTGTCGAATAAGCTCTTCATGAAGAAACAGTTATACAGCCTCGAATAAAGAAAGGTACGCCTATTCTACAATCTCTAAATGCTTTCAGTAGAATTCTGAGTGACTTGTTGGCTCTGAAGATTAAGCTAGAAGAAGACAAAGCTCTTCTATTACTCTCTTCTTTTCCATCAAGTTATGACCACTTGGAGACCACCATCATATAGTGATGTCAGAGGCGCACGCTTGAGGCGCAGGGTGATGCAAAGCGCAGCCCAGCGCCCCCCAGCGATGGTGAGGCCTGCGGCTGAGCCAGCGTGCGCCCGACGTTGCCTCACGCAAGACACCAGGCGCGTAACTCGCAGCGCCTTCAGGGTGCTCGGCGGCTCGGTCATAACCCGCTATTAAAGCGAGTAGACCTGACCCGCTTCTCTTACATAAAAAGAAAAAATAGAAGGAAAAAAGACCAAAAAGAAAAATTCCCACCTGTTCAATCTAGGGCACCGGTGTTCCCTCACGCCGCCTCGACGCCGCCTTCGATGTC